>RJWM01049097.1:0-11246 GCA_004363535.1 Dasyprocta punctata
CATCTGAGATGAATACACACTTCTCAGAGAAAGAAACACAAATGGCAAATAAATATATGAAAAAATGTTCAACATCAATGGTCATTCGGGAAATGCAAATTAAAACAACACTGAGATTCCATCTCATTCCAGAAGAATGGCCAAGATTAAAAAATCAACCAACAACAAATGCTGGAGGAGTTGTGGGGAAAAAGGAGCTCTTCTCCACTGTTGGTGGGTGTGTAGACTGGTGCAACCACTGTGGAAGTCAGTGTGGAGATTCCTCAAGAAGCTAGGATTAGAGATCCCATTCAATCCAGCTATCCCACTTCTGGACATTTTCCCAGAACTGAAAACATCATACCAGTGATATTTGTGCACCAATGTTTATAACAACCCAATTTGTAATAGCCAGATCTTGGAAACAACCCAAGTACCATCAATCAGAGACAGCATGTCTTAACTTTGAACAGCATATCTTCACTTCAAACTCATATAGATGACTTGCACTGTAACATGGCAGGTAATGAGAATACACATCCTAGGTCATCTAGCTTGAAGACAGCCTTTAAATATTACATCCTCTGGCTTGTAACGTGTCTCATTTCTCTGACGACCCACAATCCACTCGTAAGTGCACCCTATGTCTAACTCTACTTAAACTTTCTCATGCCTCTTTTACTGATGAATCCTAAAAAATATTTTCCTGCAATGAGCGTCAGTGAACCTGCAATATTATTTTAAAAGGGTGGGCTAAATTCCTTATTTCAGTCTAAGGGACTCTCAGATCTAGACCAGCGGCATTTCTATTTCACTAAATTTATCAGAATTTTTTCTTCCTCAGTATAGGTAATTCAAATATGTCTAGAAATCTGCCCTTTTCTTCATTGTTTTTCAACTTCACATAGTGGGTACTAACCATCTGGATTTGAGTGGTGTCTGTTTTAGTTTTCTTTTTCTCATTTCTAATTATATGGATAGAGATATTTATTATTCTTCTGTTGTCATGTTTGCCTAAGAATTTGTCACTTTTATTTATTGTTTCAAAAACCAGCTCATCAATTCATTGATTTGTTGTATTGTCCTTTTAGTTTCAATTTCCTGAATATCTGCTCTGATCTTTATGATTTCCCTCCTTCTTTAAGGTTTACACTGTTCTAATTTTTCTAGTAACTTGAGGTGCATCATTTTTTAATTTGAACTCACTGTTTTTCTAAGTTGAGAATTCACAGCAATGAAGTAAACTCCTCTTCTAGAACTATATTTACTGTTTTATAGAATTTTGTAATGCAATATTGGCATTATCATCTGATTCTAGAAATTATTCATTTCTTCCTGAATTTTTTCTGTGACACATTGAGAGTTTAGGAAATTTTTCATTAATGTGCAGACTTTTATAACATTTCTGTGGCTTCTGTGGTTTCTAATTTCAGTGTGCTATGAACTGCTAGGATACATGAGATAATTTTGATTCTTTTGTGTTTATTTAAATAAGCTTTATAAGCCGGGCATGGTGGCACATGCCTTTAATCCTAGCACTCCGGAGTCCGAGGTAAGAGGAGCATTGTGAGTTCGAGGCCTGCTTGGGCAACAGAATGAGCACAAGGCCAGCCTGAGCTACACAGTGCGACCCTGCCTCAAAAAACCAGGGCCGGGAGTTTGGCTCAGTGACTTAAGCACCTGTCTGACAGGTGCGAGGTTGTGAGTTCAATCCTCGGTGCTGCAAATAAATAAATAAATAAATAAATAAATAAATAAATAAGCTTTATGAACTAGCATGTAGTCTATTTGGGAGAAAGTCCCATGTACCTGTGTGATTAATGTGTTCTGTTGCATAGTGGAACACTGTGGATACATATTATGTCCTTATGTTCAAAAGTGCGGTTTAGCTCTGTTTTCAGCCACTTAAGCATACATGTTAGACTCAAGTTCATTTTGTTTTTCTTTGCTGCTTATCAAACAAAGGAGGCCATATATTTAGATAAAAAGAAAAAATATTAATTCAAGGTACTGCAAAGTAGATGGAGGGACTAATTTGCCTCAAATCAACATCTTCCCATTGATAGTTTGCCAAAGAACAGAGAGGAGGGAGAATGCAAAGAGGTAATAATATCTTTACACTTGTTTTATCACTACCAGCCATCTTTGGGTTATTGTCTCATTTCTTATGGAAAGAAAACTGGCATCAGTACACCTGGTGCTAGTATTTGCAAATTGTATTAATTAATGAAGCCTAAGAGATGAGGGGTAAAGCTTTTTATGCCCTAAGGCTTCGGTAGCCACTTGTCTCTAAAAAAAGTTTCCTTATGCTAGTGCAGCTCTGATTATTTCATTGTTAATTTTTATTTGATCTAATGTGTTTGTCAGTGTGGTGTACTGAGGTATTCCACTCAGTTAGCTTTTGTGTTTATTTGATCTATTATGTTCAGTAGTATTTCTTTTATGAATTTCAGTGCCTTGATATGCAGAGCAAATATATTTGCAATTGTTATCGCTTCCTGCTATATTATTTCTTTAAATTTTATGTAGGAATTGTCTTCATCTCTTCTGAAAAGTTTCACCTTCAAGTTTACAGTGGAACCCTGAAATTCATAGGGGATTATATTCCTAGAGCAATTGCAAATTGTAAAAAAACATGAATTTTAGATATGGTCAGAAAAACACTTATATGTGCCTACTGTTGCAGTTTAACCCTAACTATGCCATATCTCTCACAGTTATGTAATTTAATTTAATAAAATACCAAATTAATGAAACTTTTGAAACTTTCTGAAACATAACAACAGAAGTGAAAAAATAAGTGGAATAGGCTAAGAAAAAATTATCTCTCAGGTAAAAAAGAAATGAAAAGAGTGGTATCTTAAAAATAACAAGAGACCTTGAGAAGTCAACCAAAAAGGTAAAAGATGAAGCACAGAAAAACAGATTGGAATAAATGAGAGAACTTGAGACAGCACAAATGTCATAACAATCATAAAAATATATGCACCTAATACAGGAACACTCAAGTATATAAGATAGCTTTTGGTAGACATAGAAAATCAAATAAGCAATAACACAATTATAATAAGAGACCACAATACCCCATTGTCACAGAGAGACAGATCAACTAGGCAGAAAATCAGCAAGGAAGTATCAGGGCAGAAGCAAACCTGTGAACAAATGAACTTGACAGGAAGGTGCCACATCCTGAGGCTGCATGCCATCAACACAGAGAGATCTGAAAAGATCTACAGTGTCCCAGAAAAGAAGCCAAAACCCAAGGATATAGGCCAGTGACTTAGAATGATTCAGCAAACCCAGCACAGGCCCAGAGAAGAAGCCACACCCTGAAGTTCTGCCATCCCTTGGGGAGCATCAGTGAACCACTGCCCCATGCCTCTCCACCACTCCAGGAAACTCAAATTGAAGGAATCCTGGTGCCTATTTCAATCCACTACACTGAGGGACTGACAGTCAATGCAGGAAACATCTGAGATGCAGCAATTGACTGAATCAGAGGAACATAGGAAAATATCAGGATGAAGGAGCAAAACACAGTATCAGACCACCAGCCCACAGAGAACAAGTTCAGGAGACACAGACATAGTAGAAATTAGAAGTAACACACCTAAAATTTCCAAAAAGATAATAACTGAAGTAAAGAAGCAACTTAGTTCTTGTATTGTTTGGTAAATTTTACATGCCTGTGTCTGATGGTCTGGACATCTATTTTAAAGATAACAGGAGGCATTATGGTGCCCATTGTTAATTTCCTATTATCTGGTTTTGAAGTCCTGTATCATTTTCATTGTTTCTTTTTGTTTGGTTTGGTTTTATTCTTTTTCCCTTTGATTTTATTATGTTTGATGGTATAGGCAGCTATTTTGAAGATAACAAAATATATTATGGTAGCCATTTTTTATTTCCATCTTGTTTTGAAGTCCTGTACCACTTTCACTGATTTGTTTTCATTGACTTTATTCTGTTTTATTTTGCTTGGTTTTAGTCTCTTTAAATTGAAATAAGAAAATGAAACTTTTGAAGGTGCAGGGTATTTTGATGACATCTTAGGGCTTTAAGAGAACAAAATTGAAGGCAGTTGAAATCACTACATGCAGTATAGCAACCAGTTATGATACAGGAATGCAAGTTCTTCTGCTAGAGATGAGTTATAGGACAGCAGCCAATCACTTTCAAGGAGAATCATATAATGCTCTCAGATTCACAACTTGCAAACCTCCCACCAAAAAACAAAATATACAAAAAACAAAAAACAAAAACACAGTTGTATAGGATATTTGCAGTTTGTACAAAATTGCTGGAGTTGTCTCAAACAATTATTCATTCATTTGTATGAAAAATTCTTCTAATGACTGAGGCCATGAATTCTGAACCATAGCTTCATGAGGGTATATTGTACATGGTCTGAGAATAAAATTTTTACACTGATTCATTATGAGGTTTTGATGTATGAAATTTTTTCCATCCTTTCATTTTAGTAAATGTATTTCTTTTTGGATTATATGAATATCTTGAATTCAGCAGACTAGTGTTTCTTTTTTTCTTAACCTTTGCTTCAGTGTGCCACTCTTTGTCTTTTCATTGGTAATTTAGTCTATTTGTATTAAGAATTTTTGCTTAAAAGTATTGATTTGTTTCTGCCATTGCCTTTTTGTTGTTCTTGACTCCATCATTCTTCCATTTACTTAACTGTTTACATTGCTTAATGCATTAATTCTGTAGAAAATATTAAGTTACCTTATGAATAAGGCAGGTAGCTGGTGGAAAGGCCTGAGAGTGTGGAGTGAACATTGGTATTGACAAAACTTTAGAGTAAACATTAAACTTCATGAAAAAGTCAAATTTCCTTAGGCAATAATGGGATGCACCCTACTCCTTACTAGAATTATAACTACTTGTTACCAAGCTTCTCAGTGTTGATAAACTTAAATGAATTAAACTTCCTGAGGCAGCATGAAATGCAGTCCACCCCTTACTAAATATAGGTAGAACCAATTCCTATGAAGTTCCTAAATTTTGAGAAACTTATAATAAACTAACCAATTTCTTCTAAGATCTCAGTTCCCTGTAAATACTACATGTTAAAGAACTTAGTTTAAATCTTGAATGCAAAGTTATCATTTTAAATTCACAGAGCCCCCAGCAATATGACACCAATAAACAATCAAACAATTCCTGTGCTGTTTATTTATAATTAGCTCTACTGTCTTGGTTAGTTTTCATCTCATTGCTAAGACAAAATATCTGACACCAAAAATAAAGGAAGGAAAAATTTATTTAGCTTACAATTTTGAGAGGTTTCAGTCCTTACTGAGCTGGTTCCAAGGCAGGGTAGTGAGGCTAAGTGGCAGCCATTCATGGAGGCCACAAGCCACAAGAGCAAAATGGGCAAGAAAGGGGAAGGCACTCCCTCCCTTTCTTATATTGTATGCCAGTTACCTGTCCCTGGGAGGGTACAGCACTCACACCACCAATCCCAGTGCTAGATAATGAACCAATCACAAACACTAGATTCAGCCTCTGCCATGACTGCATGAGGCTTTGGGGAGACATTTAAACAAACCACAGCATTCCACCCATGGCTCCCCAATGACTCATGTACATCCTTTATGCAAAAGACATTTAGTCCATCTCCAAGTGTTGTTTAAGTTCTAACAGTTTTAGCATTGCTGAAAATTTCAAGTCCCAAGCCTCCTCTGAGATCTAAGGCAAACTATTAGTTATAAGTCCCTCTACAAATGAAAACAAAGTTAAACACTTCCAACATACAATGGTACAAGATAAATATTCCCATTTCAAAAGATACAAACGGGGGGACATAAAGGAATGGAACCAAATGAAGTTCAAAATCCAGCAGGGAAAATACTTAGTCCTGTAGTTGTATGTCCAGCATCTGGAGCAATTCATGGCATACTATGAGCTCCAAAAGTCTTGTGTGACTGCACCCCAGTGACACTTCTGGTGGTTGCAGCTCCCATAGCTTCTTTCTTATGCCCACTTTGCTCACTCCTTGCCACATTCCTTACATGATCCACATTCCTGTCTTTTCCAAACTTCTGGGGGCTCCACAGCACCTTTGACTTCACACTCACAGCTTCATATACTGCCCTGTCAGGGGCACACTGCCTGATCTCCCAGAATTTTTTTTTTGGTACCAGGGTTCAAACTCAGCCTCATGCTTGACAGGCAGATGCTTATGCCACTGAGCTAAATCTCCAGGCCCTCCTAGGCCTTTTGAAATTGAGGTGGAAGATTTTTTAACCTCAGAACTCTTGCATTCTGTATACACCTTAAAACCAGTGCCTTGTGGATAATGCCAAGGTCCACCAGCAGTTAGGCTTTCTGGTCCCTTGGCCATAGGGTTTGTGTGCCTGGATCACTGAGCACTCTGAACCTGTTTGTGAGAAATAGATTTTTTAATGCCACCACCATTCTGGAACCTGGTGCAGCCGCCACCATTTTGGAACCTTGGGTGTCCTCTGCTGCCATTCTGGAACATGGAGCTCTGTGAATTTTTCCTCCAAGAAAAGACTTTCACTTTTGCAGTTTTGAGGCTGCAAAGGGTAGAGACTCACCATCACTTCCCATGATGCCTCCAGGCCTCCTTTTTATTTTTCTGCTCCTTCTCAGCAATGGAGATCTCAGCTCTATATTTACAGTCCACAACTTTTCTGGCAAAACTCAACATTTTATATCACCATGCTGGGCCCTTTTCTTTTGCTTCACAACATAAATCTGGTGATTAGCCCCCAGTAATAAGCATCCAACCACCTCTGCATTTGACTGCCTTGAAATTTCTTCTGCTATATTAATTAGTCCACAATCCTTAATCTTAGTCCCAGTCAAAGTCTCTGGGCATGAGCAAAATACAGAAAAACTTTTTGCCAAACTGTGACATCCATCTGGAGTCCAACAACCAGTGCAGTCGTTCTTCCCAGCAGAAACCTCCCAAGGCTGGTCTTTACTGGTTTTCTGGTCTTTTGAGGTCTGACCAGAATCTCCTATACAGAACAGCCTAAAGTGCTCTAGGGTTACTCTTCAAGGAAGCATCTCTGAATCTTTCCAAGCTCTTCCCACAAGTTATTTCCAAAGGTTCATGAACCACATGGTCAGGTATAGTCACAGTGGTGACCCCACTTCTGGTATTAAATTCTGTCTTGGTTACTTTTCCTCTCTTTGCTGGAACAGAATACCTGACACCCAAAGTCAGGGAAGAAAAGGTTCATTTAGCTTACAGTTTTTGGAGGTCTCAATTCATACTCAGCTGACTCCAAAGCAGAGTGGCATGGCTAATGGGCAGATGTCCATGGTGGCTGCAAGTGACAAAAGTGAAAAAGTCAAAAAAGAGGAAGTTATACCTCTCTCTCCCTTATATTGTATGCTGGCTACCCTACCCTGGGTGGGTGCAGCAGTCACACTGCTGATCCCAGTGCTAGACAATAAACCAGTCACAAGTACTAGATTCAGCCTCCTCCATGACCGCATGAGGCTTTGTGGAGACATTTTGAAAAGAATCACAGCATCTACCTAAAGGGACCATATGTGTCTTAGTTACACTTCACTGGTTGCTGAGACAAAATATCTGACATAGAAAAGCAGGGAAGGAAAGGTTTATTTCTTACAGTCCTTGAGGGTTCTGGTCCATACTCAGTTGGCTCCAAGGCAGCATGGCATGATGGGGCAGCCATTCATGGCAGCCACCAAACAGTAAAGCGAACCAGTGAGAAAGAGATCAAGAGAGAAAAGACATGCATTCCTTTCGCCCTTACACTGTATCTTGACTCCACCCCTGGGAGGGGGCAGCACCCACATCACCAATCCCAGCATTAGATAACAAACCAATCACAAATGCCAGACTCAGCCCCATCCAAATTACATGAGTCCTTGGGGGAACACAGGACAAACCAATACAACATGCTACCAATGTGAGACCCCACCTTGAAACCAAAGACCTGTTCTTATTTTAAATAAAACTCTCCTAACATCATTCTTTGGTTTGTGACTTCATTGTGTAATGTTGGCAGAAATAGGAGCTCAGTGTACACAATATCAAGTCCATCTAACTTTTTGGCTTTGTTATCTTTGTTTCCTGTGTCTAGCATATTTTTCTTTTTCAGACTGCTAGATTGATGTTCATGAATTTTTTGGTATATCCTTATTTATTTATAAATTTTAAAATAATTCTTTGCAGCATGCTTTAGTTTTGGTTGGAAGTTGTTTGCTTTCAAGTCTCCATGGTCGATTGACAACTGGTGGTCAACTTGTAACACCCAGCTAAACTGAATTAACGTCATGCTGGGTTTGGACAGACTGCCTAAGAATTGTTGCCAACAGCATAAAAAGAGAACTGAAGGGGAAGAGGGTCTGCTGCTGATCCTCCTGGAGAAGGTTGTTGCTCTGGCTTTCCTGATAAGATCTCCCCTGTCACATTATGTAAGGAGAGAACTTATATTCATTAAAACAATACCAAGAGATTCAACTATACATTAACCATAAGTTTTAATGCTTCTTTTGATATTCTTAACCTTTTGTCAGTACCTCTTATAGACTGTAATTTACTGCTGTTTTTCATTCATCTGGGTTGTGGAGGTTTTGGTAAAAGATAGAGGAAAAATGGTTATGTCAGTGAGAATTGAGTGAGAAAATTGTCAATTGTTTAAAGACAAAAAGGAGTTTACTCTCAGTTGTAATTATTTTAATACCTGAGATAAAGGGTGTTTTAGAAAATTTATCAGTACATGTGTGCAGCACATAATATTTGCATTCCCTGTAGAAAATTATTTCATGTACGTAATAATCTTAACTCCTTTTTTCATCTCCTTTCCCTTCCCTCTGTTACCCTCCCTACCCATCACCTGAGTATCTTCCTTTCTCTGTACAGGTTTACAGTGCATCTGTATATACCTTGCTTGGAGTTGCTACATGTATATAATTCACTCCAATTGATTTCTTTTCAAACACAACACTAGGATTTCATCCTCCCAAGAAAGAATGATCATCGTAAAGAAATCAATTAATAGTACATTTTACTTTTGATTTTAGAGGTTTTTCACCCCTGTTTATATTTTGGTATGAGTATTTTAGTTTTGCAATTAATGTGAGTGGGATTACTTTTAAAATTTCTTTCTCAGCAAGTACGATAGTGGTATATAGTACTTCTATTAATTTTATAGGTTCTTTGTATGTACTGCAACTCTCAGATTCATTCAAAACTTGTAATAGTGTTTTGGTGCAGTTTTTAGATTATTCTTCACATAGAATCATATCATATCTAAACAGCGAAAATCTGAGTTCCATATATTTATTTCATTTTTTATAGTTTCTCTAAAACTTTTAGTGCTACATTAAATAAGAGCAATGAGAAAACACAAAACCAGTTTTGTTCCAAATTTAGAGAAAACTCAGGTTTTTTCAGTTCACTGTGACACTAAATGTGTATTTTTCATTTACAGTTTGTATTATATAGAGTGCCTTTAGAGACCCGGGCTCCGGGCGGCGTCACCCTGGGCTACCCTGCCTAACTCCCTGGGACTGGGAAGCCTTGGCCCCCCACCCAGTTAAGGCAGAGGCTCCACCCACACACCCCAGGAGGCCGCCCTCCCTTGCTGCACGCAGGGCCCAGCTTGAGTGGGTCCCGTGATTCAGCGTGATCCAAGAATCGGTGCAACCCTCAGGGGAATGCCCAGCCAGCCTCGCAGGACACAGAGGTACGCAGCCCAGCCCAGAGCAGCCTGGGACCCCAGAGCTGCTCACCAGGGACTGACCAACATAGCTGCAGGGACTTAGAGAGCTTGCGCTCCCCACACCAGAGCGCCGAGCACATGCGAGCTGCATACTTCAGTGTAGCCGCTTGTGTGTGGGCCATCCCAGAACTCACTGACCCCTGCCCAACCATGTTTCTCCCGGCACTGTAGGCCTACGACTTTCCCAGGCTTGCCCTGGCAAAGTGGTTGTCGTTCTGAACTTGCAGACAGACCCAGGCTCTGGGCAGCGTCACCCTGGGCTACTCTGTCTAACTCTCTGGGACCAGGAGGCCCTGGCCCCCCACCAAGTTAAGGTGGAGGCTCCACCCACATGCCCCATGAGGCCAACCTCCCTTGCCACGTGCAGGACCCAGCTCGACCGGGTCCCATGATTCAGCGTGATCCAAGAAACAGTGTGACCCTCAGGGGAACAGCCGGTCAGCCTCACAGGACACAGGGCCACATAGGTTCTAGAAGAAAATGACAAAATGAAAGACCAACAGGCAGTCTCTGTCCCCCAGCCCACAAAGAACAAACCCAAGAGACACTGAAATGGAAGACAGTGGGAGTCACACAAAGGGACTTTCTGAAATGATAGAAAATGCAATAAAGAAATAGCTTGATGAAGCTATAGAGAAATTCAAATCAGAAATATTCTCTCAGCTAAAAAATGAAATGAGAATCATTATTAAAGAAATGTTGTGTGTATCTAAAGAAGAGTAAGATAAAAAAATAGAAGAACTTAAGAAAATGATTTAAACTTTGAATGAACAATATAAGACACAAACAGAATGCATGAAACAGATGCAAAGGGAAATGCAGGAAATGAAAAACTCCATGGAAAGTTTGAAAAACCATTTAAACGAAGCTGAAGATAGAATCTCAGATCTTGAAGAAAGCATGGGAGATCTTGGCCACGAAAGAAAAGATCTAAAAAGAGTAAGGAACCAAGAAACAACAATTCAACAGCTGCAAGACAATGCCAAGAGAAATAACATAAGATTAATAGGCATAAATGAAAAAGCAGGGGTCAATACTAATGACCTATGAAGACTGTTCACAGAAATAATACCAGAAAACTTTCCAAACATGGGAAGAGAATCTGAAATACCGGTAACTGAGGCATACAGAAACCCAATTAACCATAACCAAAATAAATCTTCACCCAGAAATATAATAATAAGAGTATCAGAAATACAGCACAAAAACAAAATACTAAAAGCTGTCAGAGAAAAGAAACAGATCACCTACGAAGGAAAACCTATCAGAATCATGGCAGACTTCTCAACACAAACCTTTAAGTTAAGAAGAGCTTGGAGTGGGCCGGGCGTGGTGGCGCACGCCTTTAATCCCAGCACTCGGGAGGCTGAGGTAGGCGGAGCGTTGTGGGTTCGAGGCCGGCTTGGGCTACAACGTGAGCGCAAGGCCGGCCTGAGCTACATAGTGCGACCCTGCCTCAAAAAACCAGGGCCGGGAGTTTGGCTCAGTGCCTTAAGCGCCTGCCCTGGCAGGCGCGAGGTT
>RJWM01049098.1:0-11259 GCA_004363535.1 Dasyprocta punctata
GAAAAGTATATATGATCCAAAATCTATAATAAATACTACGTAAGGGTAAAAAACAGCTCAAAGAGCAAAAGTAACTGGGAAGGGAAAAGGCAGAAAGAGAAAAGGGAAGAGGAAAAGATATAAACCTGTATATATGTATATGTAAGATAACTAAAATGAACACACTGTTGAATCTATTCATTATTGAGAAAGAACAATTAATACTCATATGATTAGATTAATTTTACATGTCTATATCTGTTAATGTAAGTAACCATTTTAAAGATAACGATACGCAATATTGCAACCATTGTCAAGTTTCTATCATCCGACTTTGTAAACCTGCAATGTTACTGTAGTGTATTTACTCTAGTCGTTTATTTGTCTCTTTTGCTTGTTGTCTTTGTTTTATATGTCTTTTTTTCTGCTTTCTCTTCGCTTAAATAAAAAAAAAAGAATACATTCCAAGGGGGTGAAGGAATTCAAAATGGACATTGAATTTCTTACTCTGAAATACAACCAGGCAAGAGATGGTGTCCCTATGAGTCTGTCTTGTATAACTATTTGTCTTGGTTACTTTAACTTTTTGCTCTAGGGAGCCATGTTTAGCAATCTCGTCTACAACCTTGTTTTCCGTGGATTTGACTTCCCTCACCTAATGATTGTCTTTTTTCACCAATTAGGTCATGACCATTATGCTTTATTATTACTTGAGAAAGGTTTATAGTATACCATATATAAATAAGGTATGTTATAAACTGGAGAAAGTAGTTGTTTATTTATCCCTTCAGATACTTGATTTTTAAAAATATTTTATGAGCCAACAGTTGATTTGACTTTTAAAACTCACTTTTAGTAAACAAAAGTTTAACAATGGCCTTTATCCTTGTCTAGTTTTGTAAGCTTAACCAAGAGCATCTTAATATCTTAAGAAAACTTCATTGTTTTATACATAGAAAACAACCTTTTTGATTATAGAGAACATAAATATATTCCTATAATATATTTATTAATAATTATTGAGGTGTGCCAAAACACCACTCAGTTATTTTAACAATCATTTTAGATAAATGGACTAATCATAACAGTTAATACTTTTTTAACATATGAATGTTAGATAGATATATTTCAATTATTGTATGCAGGCAACAATACGCATTATATTTATAAAACCAATTGTAATAGTATTTTGACTTGCTAACATCCTGAAAGGAAACATGTCACCACTTTAAAACATTTTTACTTTTATCAGCTGATTTAAATTAGCCCACTCTTAAGCTATGTACACCTAAAAGTATTTCAACCAATAGCATGAGTGTCTGTGTAACTCGAGTTAAGTAGAACATTTATTTGAACATTGACATATAGAAATATATATGTTCGATGAGCTCAAAAAGCTTTAAGAAGCTGGGCGTGGTGGCGCACGCCTTTAATCCCAGCACTCGGGAGGCTGAGGTAGGCAGAGCGCTGTGAGTTTGAGGCCGGCCTGGGCTACAACGCGAGCGCAAGGCCGGCCTGAGCTGCATAGTGCTACCCTGCTTTAAAAAAACCAGGGCTGGGAGTTTGGCTCAGCAGCTTAAGCGCCTGTCTGACAGGTGTGAGGCTGTGAGTTCAATCCCCAGTGCTGCAAAAAAAAAAAAAAAAAAAAAGCTTTAAGAAAGTAGTCTTAGGTACATTAATCAGTTTAAATGAACAATCACAAATTTGTCTGGACATTATTTCATGCCTATATCTTGCACTCTGAGTAACTATTATGAAGATAGCAATGTGCAATGTATTCATTATTGTTACACTCCTATTAGTCTGATTTGAAACTCTGTTCTATTTTATTTCTATTTTTCTTATTCTCTTTTTAAAAAGAGAGAAACTGTGATGGGGAAAAAGGGAAAGGAAGGACGAGAAAAGGAATATATATATTATATTCATATGATAGTTAAGATAGTAAAACAGCTAGTTTCTCTTAGTTCACTGAAAAGTCTGTGCTAATATTGTTTGAACAATATTTCATAGTACAACTTGTATTCTGAAAAACTGCTATGTAGTTATCATAGTTATGCAATGTACTAATTATTGTTACTGTCCTACTATCCTG
This sequence comes from Dasyprocta punctata, assembly GCA_004363535.1. Lineage (NCBI taxonomy): Eukaryota > Metazoa > Chordata > Mammalia > Rodentia > Dasyproctidae > Dasyprocta > Dasyprocta punctata. Next base: position 2,072 of record RJWM01049098.1, read on the forward strand.
TTTTGAAATTTTTGTTGTTATTTTTACTTTTCTTCTCTTTAAAATAAAAAACAGTGTATAAATGAGCAAGCGCAAACACGCAAAACAATTACTTTTAGATCAGCATGTACTCTTAGAAGTGAAGTAACTGGGATTATTTGATTTGACCAGTATATCTGCCAATGTTATCAGTAAACCATATATTCTTTTACAAACTTTAAAGTGTTTTTTAAACATGTTTGAGCCTCCTAGTTTTGTTGTTATCTTACCTTTCTCTATGCTGCTAGGGCAAAACATAATCACACAAATTACTTTTACACCACAAATAAATCTTTATAATTTTTAAATATTTTACCTATTACTTGTTTAAACAACAATTCTAATTTTAAAATGTCTGGAATGTAGCTCCCTCTCTACCAGGACTCAGTCCACACAGGCACAGAAATCCTGGACGAGCCCCCAGTTGTGAGAAATGTGTTCACTTGTCCAGAGCCAAAGAACGAACTTCAGAGGCAGGAAGAACAGGGAAACAGAAGCTTTAATGCAAGTCCAGTCTTGCAAGCCTGGGTGTCTGACAGACAGGCACATACAGGGTGGCCACAGCAAGATATTCCTAACCCCTAGCATGCAACTCCCTTTCCCTACTTTATCATTGACTGAGACCTATGAGGGGTAGGGCAAAATCTTCCTGAATGATGCCTATGAGTTCCCCAGTCGCCTCCCAATTTGAGTTTGGATTTTTCCATAACATTGTTTCTTTTTAACTTTGCAACATCCCAAGAAGCAGATGTTTCAAGCAACCAGGGAGCACACTGTGATTACTGTGTCTCTACTTTTAGCCTTAGCTATGTGTTTTCCTTTTGGCTTTTCATACTCATGTCTACCTTCTACAAAATTTCTCTTGCTTATTATTTTTATTTTTCCCTCAGGGTCCTACCTGCCCAGAGATCCTCCAAATGAACTCTGTCATGCACTTAGAAAATGGAAAGTAATTTTCTACTCAGAGCTTAACTGTTTCATCTTGAAAATGCATCACTTGGAGTTCTTTTTCTTATATTCTGTTTAGTGATCAGGAGTGCAGAGATATACAGTGCCAAGGCACCAGCTGTGTCTGGAGTCTTTAGCCCAAGTCTGAGTAAATGCAAGAGCCCAGTATGGAAGAGGAGCATTCAGGCTGGACTGTGAGGTCCCTGTTCCTGCCCGCTATGGTTTATACATTGTGTCAACTTGAAGTCTAGCAGCTTAATTAAGTAACTCAGCAGCTCTACATCCTGGGGTGTAGAGCACAGTTACCTGGTCACTGTTACAATTTGAGAAGGTCAGAAGATTAACTGGGAGACTCAGCAGGGAGCCAGGGGTCTTACTTTGTAAACATCCTCATCCTGTGCAAAGGAAGGCAAGGCGATTTGTGGATGCTGCACCCACGGTGGGGGGGGTCCTGTGTACTATATAAAGGAGGAGAAGAGGCTTGCTCTTCCCCCCCCTTTACTCTGGCTGCTTTTGCTCGGCTGCTGCCTTGAAGTGTTGTTCCTGTGCCATGCCACCCTGCCTTGGAGCCAGCTGATTGTGGACTGAAACCTCCAACAACTGTAAGCTAAATAAACCTTTCCTTCCCTAATTTTGGGTGTCAGGTGTTTTGTCTCAGCAACGAGTAAAAACTAACCAAGACACTGCCTATCTCTCAGCCCCAGTCTCTGATGATACCAACTGCAGCCTCTGCACCTGCCCCACCTTTACCACATTCTAAGCCTCTGCACCTCCCCAGACTCCTCCTTGATGCTTCCGTGAGTAATGTTCAGCTTTTGTTCAAGGACCAAGCAAGTAGGCAGAGAATGCTGCCTCTAGGTCCAGGAGGAGCAGGATGCTCCATGAGACCTGGTTGCTGCTCAGGATTGAATGTATGTGTCTCTGACAAACTGATGAGTTAGAAACTAAGATCCATGGTGAGATTATCAAGAAGTATGGCTTTCAGAAGCCCTCTGAATGGGCTGAGTGTTCTTAGTAAAGAGCTTAAGGAAGCAGCTAGTTAAGCTCTTTTTGTCCTTCCAACTTTTCTTCCATGTGAGGACATCTAGATGGTACCAACTACAAGGAATAAACCATGCATCAAACCTGCTGGTAATCTGAGACCCTTCCAGTCTCCAGAACTTTGAAAAATAAATCTCTGTCACTTACAAATGATGCAGTGTGCGGTGTTTTGTTAGAGTGGCAGATACTGAGACAGATACTGTACGGTTCTTTGTTACTGTAGGAACCACGGGGAAGAGGAAGCCAGAAGGCTTGGTTCTTATACATGGGAAACAATGCGCTCTGTCCTGGAAAAGACCAGATCCTGCCAGCCCACGAGCACAATACTGGTCAATACCTGCCTGGGTGTCTGACCCAAACCTGGGTGTCTGATCCACTTTTAATATCTCACGGGAGATATTAAAACAAAACAAACAAACTACCATGTCTGTCATGGGACTCCCACAAAGACTGGTTTGAGAGCATCACTGCATATTGCAAATCACTCACCAGGCTTTCTGTCAGACCCCAGTCCTGAGGGTTGGACCAGAAATGAAAGGCAGGAGGAAGCCAGATGAAAGATGGTAAATAGATGTCACCATAAGTCAGCAAAGGTAAAGACCAACACAGAGATAAGGACAGAGAGTTAGAGATGAGTTCACAGGTCTGAGACAAGCCTGACATGAATGAAGAGATAATGGACCCTGCACAGAACTCTGCCCTATCATCAGCACATTTGCTGACCTTCCAGCCTATCGGATTTCCTCTCTACGAAGAGAGCTGCTCTGAGGGTGTTCCTCACAAGATTGTGAGGAGCTGAGTCTGCAGGGATTACAGGCATGCACCTGCAGGCTTAGGAGATTGCCATCTTTAGGGTCACCTCCCTACAAGCCCTAAATGCAGGCCTTCGGTGAATCTCAGCCTGGATCCAGTGTCCCTCCTACTCCTCTGGGACACCAGACTCTCTGGCTTGCTTTCTACTATGTGTCTGCATTGGAGCCACCCATGACTGTTGATGGTAGGGAGGGAGAAAGAGAGGGAAGAAGGGAATAAAGGATAATGAAAGGGAAGAGAAAAAAAGGAAAGCAGGGAGGGAGGAAGACTGACTCAGTCCAGAAGGATGAAGTGAATGATAGTATCCCTCAGCCTTAGTCACCTCATGGCTGTGACATCCTTCTGACTCTCAAGTTCCAAGAAGGTGGCAGATTCGCCAGAGTAGAGCAGAGGTGACAGTGTAGCTGTCATCATCATTCCACTCGGAGGTGATGCTATGCATGTTAGATCGACTTTCATTTGCTTTCCAAAAAGAGATTCCTTCCAGGCCTGTGACGTACCACTTTCCCTGAAACTGCAAATGGCTGACGGTAGGCAGAACCCAGGGCTAGTCTCAGAGCCGTCCCTCTCACACTGTTTCGCTGGAACCTCTGGGCAGACTTCTGGGGTGAAGGGCCTGAAAATGAGCCTGCCCTTAGAAGCAAGCATAAACTGGAGCCCTCCTCAGCCAGGAGGGATCCTGGGCAAAGAATTTTCCATGTTGTCAGGAGGAGCATGGTCCTAGGCAACTGGCTGGTGAACCTTTTGGAGCCTCAGTTTTCTCTTCTGTGTAGGATTGAGATGCCTCCACTTGGCATGGCCTGGGCCTGGGTTCACTGGTCCTGCTTCTCCTACTCAACACTGCCCCCTGAGCCCCTTTGCCTCCCCTCCTGTTTGCTGTTATTCTCCCTCCAGGCCCTCCCTACAGCCGTCCTTACAGACCATTTACCTGGTCATCCTGAAAGTCTGCCAGCAGGGGAATCCTGCTCAGTAGTGGACTGGGGATCTGGGTTGGGGGGAATCCTGTGCTTGGATCAGCAAGGCCCCCAGCATAGTGAGGCCCAGGGGCAAGAGGTCCAGGTCCATGGCTTCAGACCAACTGCTGGGCTGGCAGATGCTGGAGGAATACAAGTAACACCCAAAGAAACTATTTATGGGCCATAAGGTTTTCCCTTTCCCTAGCTTAGGCAGATACATCCTTCACTGAATCAGGAAATTGGTGAGCCAATTGGCAGCAACTCTTTCAAAAACTCATGACAACGTATTTGACCCCTTCCCCCGGCTCAACATTCTACAAGATGGTGGAGGAGGTGGGACAAGGGACAGAAGGGACATTCCCAGAGTTCCTCAATGTCACAGCGACAAGACCTCCCTCTGTGTGCTCACTGTGCCTCTTCCTTTCACCTGATTAGCCCTGTCTGTGGGTCTCAGCTCAGGTCCCAGACAAACTGTGTTCTCTGACCCCGTATGTCCCGGTGGTGGTGTATGTGGCAAGGTCCCCTCCCTCTACTTTCATAAATTGCAGAAAGTACCAGACATGGTTGTGCACATCTGTAACACCAGGACTCCAGAGGCTCAGGGAGGAGGGTGGTTGGGGGTTTGACGCCAGTGTGGGCTACATAGTGAGCTCAAGGCCAGCCTGAATTACAGCGAGAGGGAGGGAGAAGGAGGGAGGGAAGGAGACAGAGAGAGAGAAACAGAGACAGAGACAGAGACAGAGAAACAGAGAGAGAAGAAAGAAAGAAAGAAAGAAAGAAAGAAAGAAGAAAGAAAGAAAGAAAGAAAGAAAGAAAGAAAGAAAGAAAGAAAGAAAATGTCTTGCTCTCACAGGCCCTATGCTGATTCCTGGTTCTTCTAAAGGTCAGGGAAGAGCAACATACGTGGCATTGGACATTCTGGACAGGGATGGACAAGGTTTCTACTCTGAGCACCTGAGCCCAGATCCTGGCCTTCACAGAAGCCCCAGGCCAAACCCAGAAGCAGGGGCACATGCCTTGAACTCTTTTTCGGTCATCAACCTATTTGCCAGAGCAGAAAGGCAGCAGGGACCCTCATGGTCTTGGCCTCTCATGTCAGCCCAACAGATAGAAACTTGCATTCAAGTACGTAGGTCATAGATGTGACTGCAGTCACAGCTCACCTCGGAGCCCTGACAACGGGACTATGCAGGGCAAGTGCAGACCAGGGCAAGGTGGGCTGCATTCTGCTCTTACTCTGGGTCACAGGGTACCAGGATTTGGCCTTGTCCTTGAGAGGTCATTCAGACCAATCCTCTGTCCCTGGGCACATCCTGGGACTGTGGAGCCCAGTGGCTCAAGCATGGAATCTTGGAAATGTCCCTGAGATGGCTGACTCCAGACTTGTCCCAGGTAAAGGCCCTTTCCTACTGGGGGCGTGGTCAGCAGTCTGGGCAGCATGGTTAGCAGCTTAGGAAGGCAGTGATGAACCCCAGGCTCTGTGCTACGTCCCTCTGAGATGACTCATCCACAAGGACCATGACTGTCCGGGATGCCTGGGCCGAGCCTGGAATAGAAATTTGCTAGGTTTATATGGTATTCAAAGGGCACTCATTGGGTCTTTGCTTACTGTTGTGCACAAACTTGGAAACTAGGGTGATAGACCCTAAGAGAAACAGCTTTAGATGGATCATATGAGAGTGATTAGGGTGCAGTCTTGGCCCCCCCCATGCTGTGCAATCCTGCACTGCACCCACTCACTCAGGTTGGATGACAAAAATGCAGAAAGTGAAGCTGAGCAAAGCTGTGGTCAACAGATCCTGCCGTCCTCACAACTTCCCCTCCCTCTCCTTTCCCCTCTTAGAGGCTCCACCTCCCCTATTCATGATGAAAGACATCCTGAGTGGTGACGTGGTGATGCAGGCTATATTCCCAGCACTATGGGAAACTGAGGCAGGAAGATGCAATTTGGTGCCCAGCCTATAAGACTTAGGAAGCCCACACCTCAAAATAAAAAGGTGCTGAGGATATAAATCAATGCAATACCCAGTACCAAAGGAAAACAATCAGAAAACAAAGCTGGAGGTAGCCTTGTGTAGGAAAACCTTGGGTCCTGGTTGTCATCTGTGCCATCCCAGATCAACTAATCAGCTCTTCATTCACATTGTGGGGTGAATAGAGGTGGAGAAGGTAGGGCAAAAAACTGTGCAGGTCCATTGTCTCTGCCCCGACACCAAGCCTGTCTCAGACCCACTGGTCTCATCTCTGCTGTCTTTGGTTTTGTGTGGTCTTGCCTTTGTTGACATCTTATGATATCTCATTACCCTCTTTCATCTGGTTGCCTTCCATCCTGCTCTAATCCTGAGCAGGGGGCTCCCAAAGAGTCATCTCCATGGCTGATGCAGAGTCAGGCCAAGCTGTGACCCATCCCTGCCAACTCGAGCAGGAGCTGGAGGGGCAGGGGAGTGCCTGGAGGTGTACCCAAATACTGTAGGGTTCTTTTGTTAAAATCAACATGGTACAGTCCTGTTAGCAGTCCTGAGGTCACCAGATGATACAGGATAACACTGAATGTCAACAGTAGACACATCAATGGCTGGTCAGGGTTGTTGCTGTCCACCAACCACTGACCACCAGTCCAAAGATACTGTACCAGTTTGTGTTGGTTACTCTAGTTTGACTCTACCAGGTGCCGGTTTCTGCCACTCCTCTTTGCTGACTGATGGTCTCTGGAGTTCTTCAGTACTAAAAGCTCTTAATATTTTTTCTCTTTTCTTTTGAAATGACTGGTCTGTTCAAAATATTTAGTATAGTAAACCTTAGCAGATTTGTAGGACTTTTGTGGTCCACACTATCCCCAGAAATCAATCAGGAACTGGTGGATGGAAACCTCAAGTCCTCATGTGAGAAAACTGGCCGATGGGAGTCAATACTGGAAAGAGTGCTCCTAGTGTAACATGAGAAGTGCTGGGGAGTGCTGTTTCTAGAGCAGCTGCAGGCCTGTGTCAGTGGTGGTGAAGGGGTCCTGGTAACCAGAGATCACACACACACACACACACACACACACACACACACACACACCCTGCCTGCTCTGATACTCTTTCTTCTCTGCAGAGGAGTGCACTAAGCAGGCAATGAGTATGACCGGGCAGAGGGCTGATGGGAGACCAGGAGAGGGAGGTTGGGGACTTGGATTTGTGTTTCTTCTCCTCCAATCCTGGAAATATCATCTTTGCCCTGCTGTCCCTTCTCAAGTGCGTCCCATCTGTCCACCCCCTGTTCTCTCTGTCACTTTTGCCTAAGGTGGCACAGAAACACATGGTGCCACTTCCACTCTGGCTGGTGGGCAAAGAGTTTCCCAAGCAAGGGCAGCATCTACCTCAGTCCCTCAGGCAACAGATGAGAACTGAGACCTAGGCCCATCCAATGCCATCAGAAGTCTGGGCAAGGCTCCAGGAAGAGACCAGTTGAAAGTCATTTGAGGGACTGTGTTGACCCTGAGAGGTTCTGGGCTGAGAAGGAAACAGTGTGTCTTTCTCTATGGAGACTGTGAGACACAGTACAACAGGCAGTTGAAAACAGCCAGAACTGGGAGAGCCTCATACCCCTCTCCTGCCCAACCCATTTACCAGCCACTGCCTAAGGGAAACAACCCCTAATTCTCTCATCTAGGGCTCCATTCTGGGATGATTCCTACTTAGGCACAAGTCAGACCACAAGACAGTATTAAAAGAAGCATCAAAGATGAGGAAGTGAGGCCCAGGATCAGTTAAGGGTGACAGCTTATGTCTCAGTTACTTTACTCTCATTGTTGACACAAAATACTCTACACCCAAAATTAAAGGGGGAAATGTGTATTCAGGTCACAGTTTGTAGAGATTTCAGTCCATAATTGGCTGGTTCCAAGGCACAGGGGCTTGGCAAAGGGTAACCACAGAGGAAAAACAGTTCATGGGGTAGCAAAACCAACAAGAGAGAGACCATAGCAGTATGTTTCTACCCCTCTTATATTGTATCTAGGCTACAAGGATTAGGGTGGTTTCAAACCAACCAGTGGTCTTACTTCATAATCAAACACCCTTTATCCTAGCATCACACACTCTACATCCAGTCACCTCTGAAAAAAGCCCCACCTACGACTGCTTGTGGCTTTGGGGGGACATCTAGGCACAAGTCATGACATTGTACCACTGAACCCCAAAGACTCATTCACATTCCTTTATGCAAAAAGCACTTAGTCCATCCCTAAGAGTTGCTGATGTCCTAACAGTTTCATAAGGTAGCAAAGCAAGCAAGAGACAAGACAAGTCTCTTGAATTTAGTAAGAGGTATGGTTGTTTCTTGTTGCTTCTCTACCTTCTGCTTGCCACGAACTATTTCTCCTCTTTGATGCCTGTCTGCCATGTCACCCTGCCTGGAAGCAAATTGATGATGGACTGAAGCCTCTGCAAACTGTGAGCTAATACTGAAATGTCACTCTTTCTTTCAACTTACACCATTAATGAAATCTACTTGGCAGGTATAACTAGTATTATTTAATACAAAATAAGGTACAATACTAAATGCATCTCACACATAATGGTTAATATTGTTTCATGGGATTTTTTAAAAATTATGCTTATGTAAATACATGATGTATTTGTGTATGTGCTTTCTGTGATTTATATCTAGATGTCCCCCAAAGCCTTTGGCTTATAGGTGGGGTGTTTGGGGAGATGATCGGATTATGGATGTGTGATGCTCCTTACTGAATTAGCCCACTGATGGGCTTATAGCTGGGTGTGATGCTGGGAGGTGAAGCCTGGTGGGAAGAGGTGGGTCACTGTGGGTGTGGCCTGGAAGAGTATCTAACCCTCCCCCTCCCTTGATCCCTCTCGGCTTCCTGCTGCCCTTCTCCTCTGAGATGCCCCTCTGCTATGCCACCTGCCTTGGAGCCAGCTGTGGACTGAAACCTCCACAAACTGTGAGCCAAATAAACCTCTCCTACTCTCAAAAAAAACTGAGCTAAATAAACCTTTTCTCCTTTAACTTTGGGTGTTGGTATTTTGTCTCAGCAATGAGAAAAGTAACCAAGACAGACCCTCCTCAGAATGGGCCTCCAGAGAGGCCACAATTGGGCCAAGATCAAAGTCTAGGCAACTGTACTCAACATTGTTCCTCCCTGCTCTTTGCTGAACTCTCTCCCTTCATCCCATTCCCACTGGCCCACACTGACCCTGCACCTCTGTCCCTCTTGTTGGGGCTGGACTCTGTTTACAGAGTGCATTCCTGAGATACAAGTCCTAAATTGCCAGGAAGCATCTGTTTGTGCTCTGGTGGATTTGATTAGGCTTGAGCTTGGCCTGTGCCTACAAAGACAGCCTACAAACACTGGCTTCAAGGCAGAGTGACATGGCAGACAGGCATCACAGAGGAGAAATAGTTCATGGGGAG
>RJWM01049099.1:0-11443 GCA_004363535.1 Dasyprocta punctata
GTTTTCATTTATTCTAATACTTTGGGCAATGTTAGGTGTGTTAATAGAAATATCATAAGAGATAATCATTAATTAATATCTCATCTGTAATTATTATGATTGTTATTTAGATTTAATTTTGATCACACTCATGAAACTATTGGTCTTAGTTATTGGCAGGTTGGCAATTCACTCCTATACAGTTAAGCCAAATTTGGAAGTAGAAGTCCATGCCATTAAATCTATGGCTAGCAAATCTGTCACTGTAGCCACTTGGCATATGTTCCAGGCAAACTTGCATGAAGACGACCAAGTAGAGTTGATTGTCATGCAGAACATGCAATTGTATACCTATTCATCTACAGCTTTCTAAATCGAAGAGAAGCAACATTAGAGATAAATATCTTTAATTTCTAGCACTTACTTCAATAAGCTAGCTATGTAGCCTCTTTAGATATCTTTGTTGTAGGATTCTGATCATTTCCTACCAACTCCACATACCACCAATTAAATCAGTGACCACTACTCATGAATCAATGGGAATTTGTATGCCCAACAACTAGAGATAGTATTGGTCAAGATGTGCTCAATCAGAGCCTTTCCTATCATCTCAGTCTTTCAAGAACATTCCTGATTGGTGCCTAGAAACCAAAGAAGTATTTTTGGGGGGATACTAGTAGATATATCAGGATAATTGATAAAGTATCTGCAAGAGGTTTTGTTGTTTAATGTTTGGCTCCTTTTCTTCTTATCAGTTGGTAATAATGTCATCAATGTAATTTGAAGGTATGGAAACAATGTAACAAGATAGAAATTGGTAAAGTCATGAACCAACAGCTCATATACTCATAGAACTTAACTATAACTAGTAGATAGACTTAAATGGAATCTCATATATACCAGTTGAAAAAGAATTACTGTTGAGCGTGTTTGGACTTTATGGGCCACAATATATTCAGTTAATGAATGGCACATCAATCACAAAGCCTCTAGCATCCCATGATCGTAGTTTCAATCTCTAAAGGATATAATGACACTTCAGAATTTATCTTTCATCAAAATCCGAATAGTTGCTTTTAAACAGAAAGTGTGGCTTTGTGTCCCACTGTAACGGTCATTTGACTAGGGTATATCAAAGGACTCATTTTAAAGAGATGGTCTGTGTTTCACTGAATCCATGAAGTCATAATGTCCAAGCGGAAGAGCTGCTTAGACTTCAGCAACTGGACCTGATGAAGATTTTTTTTTTCATTTGCAATATATTTTAAGAAACCTCAGTGTTAGGAGAAACAGAAAATAAGCTTGAGCAACAAATTCAAAAGCCTTATATATGATTCCTCCAAGAATGGGCGGAAAGGGAAAAGGGAAGAGGAGGGGATATAAACCTGTATATGTGTATATGTAAGATAACTAAAAAGAACACTGCTCAATGTATTCGTTATTGAGAGGGAACAATTAATACTCATATGATTGGATCAATCTTGCATGTCTATATCTGTTAATGTAAGAAATCATTTTAAAGATAACGATGAGCAAATTGCAACCATTGTCAAGCTTCTATCTTCCGGTTTTGTAAACCTGCAATGTTGTGTATTTACTCTAGTTGTTTGCTTGTCTCTTTTGCTTGTTGTTTTTACTATATATGTCGTTTTTTTGTTGTTGTTGTTGTAGTTTTTGTTTGTTTTGTTTTTCTTCGCTCAAATAAAATTTAAAAAAATATATATATGATCCCTCCAAATCCAATGCCTATCAAGAACTGTTCCATTTTTTTAATTTAGTGAAACACAGTACACTGCATAGTAAATTTACTGGGATTTAAGGAGAAAAATGCTAGCATCTTCCACATCAGTGGACACCTATAATATTCAATGAGATATGGACCACAGATTCATCATATGGTTTATCACCTTTTTGCAGATTCCAGATGTCTTACCAAGGCATCTAAGTGTCTTTCTATTTCCTCTTCATTGAATCTAATAGTATGATGACTCACCATAAAATATTTACAAAATATTTCATGGAAAGGGTACTTAATTCAGTTGTCTAAAGAAATGATAAAAAGAGCAAGAAAATTGACACAATTTGGGATAAGTTTTCACATTCTTATCAAGTAAAAAAAAAAACCCTTTTGATGATTTTTCAAAACTAACTAAAGGAAAGCTCATTGACTAGATCAATAGCAGCAGAGAAGGTGCCAAGAATTGGGTTTACTTTTTCAGTAAAATGTATTGTTTAGAAATTGTGACTTCTGTCATGATGAATTATATGACAGTCTCCAGTCTCCAAGGTCTGTCTGCCTTATATACAGAGCATTTGGGAAAATTAAATATGGATATAATAGAATGAAGCAACCCTGCTTTTTCTCATGAACATGATTTTGATATATAATGAATAAATTCATCATGGGGAGTTCAAGATTTTGATAGCAGTTCTAATTTCTTCAGGATGTAGTGTTGCCTTCCAGTCACAATATTGATAGACTGAGTAATTTCACATTACTTCTGCTTGTCTCTTTGTAAAAGAATAGCCTTGATTGGGTGGGTCAGGAAGCCAATGGAGGATTTTGACAATTGGAGATGATTGGCTGCGTCTTCAGCTGCACTGAGCCTATTGTCAGAAAGATTCAGACCAGAGTCCATTTCTCTCCTGGTGACAATACAGTCTTATTGTTTTGATGGCTTTAGAACCAGAGCCAATATCTAATGATCTCTTGAATACTTTGGCATTTTTCATTTTCCCTATACTTAAAACAGTACTGCTAAAAAGCAAACAAACAATAGCAGCAAAAACAAATCATGCATGTGAAATTAAACAACGTTTTGAGGAAGATGTATAGAAAATCATTCACAGAATAAAGGAGGAGAAAATTTCTAAGTGATTTTGTGAAGCCACTCTAATGCTAACAACACAATCTGGAAATACCTTGAAAGAAAGGAAAATTACAGACTGGTCTTCCTTTAAACATAGCAGAAAAATCTTTTCCCTGTCTTTTTGTAAATTATACCATGGCCCAGTTGAATTCATTCTTGGAATACAGAATTGATTTAACATTTAGCTGTCATTTTTGTCACATACCACTGTGACATGCATAGATTTATAATATGCCTTAGATGTGTTTTATATTAAAAATTCCATAAGAAGCACTTGTGTTAAAAAAAATTGTTTTAGTAAACTGAAATTAGAAGTGAATTTTCTTAATCAAAAATGGAATAGTGGTTTTCCTTGATGATAAAATATAGAAAACTTTACTTTTGAGACTGGTCATAAGGAAATCATAACCATCAACATAATTTCTACCCAAATTTGTACTAGAACTTTTAGAAAGCAAAGAAGCAGAACAAAAACACACAATATATGAATAAATTGCATAACTTTTGTAAAGAAAAAACAGCTTCATTAACAACACATGGAATCGTATGCATGGAAAATCAGAAAAAGTCTTCAGTGAAATTGAAAGAATTAAATGAATTTTGCAAGGTTATTGGATATAATATCAATATATAAAAATCAAGTATATTTCTGTATTCAGCTCTAGCACAGTTATATTTCAAAATTAAATAAAAACTATTTTAATGTCTCATTAAAAATAACAAGTACAAGCCAGGGGTGGTGGGACACACCTGTATTCCAAATATTTGGGAAGCTGTGGCAGAAGACCCCTGTGAGTTCAAGATCAACCTGGTCTACATAGTGAGTCCTGGTCAACCTGTGCTACATAGCGAGACTCTGTCTCAAGAAAGGACACAACATACAGAAAAAAGATGTGAAAAAATTTATGATCTGTGTTAAAAAAATCTGTAGAGTAATTATGAAAGACATTAAGAAATAAATAAATAGATTAAAATATATTTATAAATTGAAGACAAAGTAGGAAAAACACAGTGTGTTTTCCTAAACTTATTAATTGGCTTATCTCAGTTTCCATTAAAATTTTAAAACACTGGCATGGGATTTAGTGGGCTTGTCCTAAAATTTGTATGGAAATTAGTTAACCACAATAAAATGAGTTTTTGTTAAAACTGTGGAAAGACTTGTTCTCCCAAGTATCAGTGCTTAGCAAAATTCACAAGGAAGATGGAATGATGTCTGTACAACAATAGGAAATAAACGATAGCCATTGGAGAGAAGACTAAGTACAATGTTAGACATATTTGGACACCTAATTTATGGCACTTGAGAACAATAATTAAGGCATATTTTAACCAACATTCTTGGAATAGCTATTACAAATACAAGGAAAAAATCAAAAGTTGACTTGTTCTCACTCCATAAAGCAAACTATTTTTCCAGTATATTTTAAATGTGGATGTAAATAAATAATACAGTTTCTGTATAATAATTAACTTTCAACTTATCAAGCTAGTCAAATAATATTCAAAAGAACACACAAAGTGGCAAAAATAAAAATATACTTAGAAACCTGAGTACACTGAAATTAATTTCTGGAAAGGTTGTAAATCTTTGTTCCCTAGACAAATGTAATCAATAGGACACTTAACATAAAGGAAAATCAAATAGTTTGTTTAGAGATGGAAGAATGGTTGATTCAATAATTTAGATAATGAATCTTAAAATCACAATAAATTTAAGAAGACAGGAAATTGCAAGTGAGGATAGAGATGTAGATAAATGAGCGTGTTTGTGTGAGACAGGCCGAAGTGTACATGGTATCTCTGTTTTGGAAGTCATAGTGCTATGCCCTAAAAAACACAGAAAGGGAAAACCCTGGCATCTGCCACTAGATCTACACTAGACAGATGCACACAAATATCACTACCAAGACACATGCTCCTTTTCACATGCACTGTAATGTCCCATATGATTAATGCAAATATCCAGTAGAAAGATTAATATTTTTTAGTAAATTTACACAAAGAAAGTACACATGGCAGTGTGAATGATTCAACTTAGGCATCTCAGGAATATATGGCTGTTTAAGAAGTGAAATATGGAGTAAAAGAAGACACGTTATCATTTCACATAGGAAAAGTTCCCAAGATAGGAAAACTAAAATTATAACGTTCAGAGTTGCATGCTTATGTGATAAAGCAATAAAGAAAAGCAACGAGGGATAAAACATAAAAGCAATAATGACCCATGAAGGGGAAGATAAGGGATATTCTTGGAAATGGTGTTTGGTTAGTGTTGAGGATAGTATGTCTTGATCCAGGTAACTGTCACACAGGTATGGAACTTGTGAATAATCACCGAACACTTTAAAGTATCTGGAGTTGCACAGACCTGGTTTTGAATTCTGACTCCCTTAAACTTGGTCAGATATCTTCTCTACTTCAGAGCATCTTTTATCTCTCCACTATTTGGAGATGTGGTAAGAGGGGAGAGTTGGAGACGGATACCTTAGGTATGAGACAGGTGACATCACATTTGTAAGGCTCCTTAGCCCAAATATTCAAAATTATATTATTTCTCCCATTCCTCCATTCATTTCTTCTACTTTCCTACCCCTGCAAGATACAAATAAAACTAGCATCATTACCTGGTAGACTCTGAGTAACGAGGAAGAAAACTGACGTTTTTGGAATTAAGCCATGTGGGAGGGAGTGGCCTTGGCAGTAAAACACTTTAAAGTTTTCCCCAAAGAGGTGTTTCCTCTGCATTCTTACTGTACCCTGTAGACTATCAGTAACTTATAGATCAGTCATGAAATTTTGTTATTTTAGATAGAATCAATGGATTCCATTCTGGAACACTTATAAATGTATGTGTATAACAGATAACAATATTAAGTGATATTGAATGTTTTGGAGAGAAATGAAGTACAGAAGATGATAAAGAGAATAACTGACTGTGATCTTAAGTAGGTAGAAAGAGTGAGAGGGAAGGCCTGAGGTCACTTAAGGATGATGTTATTCAGGTAGTTATTCTTCCACACATCCTTCCCCTCAAAAAAAAAAAAAAAAAGACTTGAGTATTTGGGGAACAGCAAGAAGCACAATCTTTGAACAGAAACGCATGAAGGTGTGAGAGGTAGACAACCCTACAAGGCAAATACCCTGGTTTTCTTAATTCTCTACTAAAACCTCAACTCCAGTATTAGACAGTAACGGTCATAACTTACTTCAGTTTCTATCTCCCTCTTGATTTATGTTTTAATGGCAAATTACCTCAAGCTCCACCCCTCAATTGGAAGGTGACACAGCAGATGAATTTAATAGGAACTCAGGAGTTTAGATGTCACCCTTATTAACTTTGTATTGTCCTGTTTCTTTAATTTTCCTCACTCTAGCTCTACACTTGTGATGTGATACAAGATGTATTATGCTTTATGCTCAAATAGTAAAATATTTTTGGGAAAAATGTGAAGTTCTAGACACTGTACATGTTCAGTGAAATAGAAATTCAAATCCTGGTGTTGCTCCTTAGTGATTCCAAGATGGCAGAAAATTAACATTATTATAATAATGACAACCTAAGCTCTGATCTTCAACACAAATCAGAGTTTCTCTAATTTATTCCTCACAAGCAACTGTGAGAACTTCGTTTTCTCTACTGTGCTTTCTCCCAGCTCGTTCAAGACTCTTTGCAAAAGATAGGTCCATATAGTTCTGGCTACTTAGCATAAAACAGAATTTCTTTCCACAAAGTGCATGTGTTTTTTCCCCAAAATATTTACTCAAGAGATTTTGCAGAAGCCACTGAATGTTGCTTTGTATCTTCTCATCCTAGAACTTTACTTGAAATTGCTTTGGTCTATTGGGAAAGCAATTCGAGTGGCTAATGCCGAGGTATTTCCTTGGTACTCTTTCTTGTCTTTGCATTTCACTTGTGTAACTCAGGGCAAGTTTGGCATTGGCAAGTTGAACTGGGTACACATTAACATTGTTGACTACTGCCATCAACTGATAATGTGATTGATTTATTCAGGAATTGTTGTTTGTCAAAGACATGTTATGCTCTATGCTAAGTTTGAATTTGTTTAACACAAAACCAAGTTTTCTTTTCTGATGGGGCTTTCACATTAAGTGGGACTGGGAGTGGAAAGAATTATAAGGAACTGTGGAATATTATAAATTATGTTAGAGTAAAAACCACCCCTTTAAAATTCTAGTGTCTAGGGTAATATCTTGGTAGTTGTTAGAATGAGTCATGTAGTAGTAATTTTCTAAAAATTCGTTAGAGGAATATAAATACTAATTTGCCAAAAATAGTCCTAGCTTGTCATGCTGCCACAGTGCTACACTACATGATTTGAAATATAGATTAAATTTATTAAAATATAAATTAAAATTTATTCTATCAGTATGGATCTTTTTATGTTAAAACTACTACAAAAAATTCATGAGACCTACAGTCAGTTTGGCTATAAGGTTTATTGTAAAAGCTTAAATTTGTTCACACCCTGTTGCTATGTTAGGAAATGATTTGACAATATCTCTATTTTTTTATTTATTACATGTAATTACTATCTATGAGACAAAAGCAGCTGGACTAAATTCTGTCAGAACATGTAACATTCACTTACCTCAAATGTGCTTGAGAGACATTATTTCACAACCTGCTTATGAACCACACTTGTCCACAAGAGACATTACAATTTTCTGTATAATTTCTGGTTTTCTATTTGTACCACTTCATGATAGCACACAAACTTGAAACTTTCTGAAGCCCAGATTTACAAGTAAGTTCCATATATCACTCAAGGAAGTAGTTCTTGAACATTTAAAGTTTCTAAAACTTCTAATGTTTTATTGGATCTATATCTTTTGATCATTATTAGTAGCAGATAAAGGGCTTTTGAGTTTTCTATCTCCAGCCTCATTTTTCTTGGAAGTTTTGTAGTTTTTACTACATAAATTTGCATATAATAGTGATTTTGAGTATATAGATGCATTATAGCAGAATTGACTGTAGGAATTATTAATTTGATCATAAATTATTGGTTCAACAGCAAATATTATCATCACTTTGAGTTAAAACTTTGAGTTTGAATATCATGGTTTGTGTCTAATCAATGGAGTTCTTGATTAATTTCTCTATATTTTTCAATAGCAATCAAACACCAAGCTCATTTCTCATCCTAGAAACAGAGTCCAAAGAATAGAGACGGTATAAAAATATTGTTTTTAATTTATGCTAGTCATTAAGTGTTTTGCCAAGTAACCCTATTGCTTAAGAGGTGAGCTTATTAACTCAATTTCACAAGTGAAGAGGGAAAACTTTGGCCAAGATTTTTTCAATATATCCAGTGTTTTTCATATTTATACTTTTATGACTTAATGAAGTCAGAATTTTTAGTTAATGATCATTTAACTTCAAAGCAATTGGTTGAAGGGAACTATCACTTTAGTTCCATATTGGCTTAAATATGTAAAAATATCTTCATATTCTCAGCATGTTACACATTTCTATAAGCAAAAGGTTTTATGAGATATTATGAATGACAGGATCATTTGTGATTTTAACATTGTGGTTGGTAGCTACAAAAGTGAATCACTTGAGTAGTCTGGGATAAATGTTAGCAGTTGCCAAATTTAGGTCACATTGATACCCCAGTGTCTATCATTAATCTAAAAGTTGTTTCATGAGAAAAAGGGAGAGAATGAAACAGGAGGGAAAAGAGAATGAAATGAAAAGTCAGAGAGAAGGAAGAAAGGGAATAAATCAATGTTCTTTATCTGTAGTTCATGTTTCATATCTAAATTCCTTCCCATCTGTGTCATCAGGATGTGAAACACAATGCATTTTCCTTGTCAGAATAAATTACCTTGATTGTTCATGCTGATGAATTCAAGGATTCACTGCTAGTAACACAAATGATTTTATAGTCTCCAGCCAGTGCTTCAGATCAAGAAGAGCATACAAACCACGAAGGTTAATTACAATATTTCACTAATTGTGTTTCTTTATCCTGTACCACATAGAAACAATAGAATGAATGTGTCTATAATTAAAGCTTAAAAACTCTCCACTGAATCATTAAGTGAAAGAATCAGCATGGAGAAGGTCTCAGATGAAAAGAAATCATTATCTTTTCATATTTTGAAGAAAGGAAGTATCTCTGACAAACACTAGTGTATTCTTAGATTCTAGATCAAACTCATACATGTTATCACTTTTAAAATTATCCTTCTTGGACTTGCAGCAGTTAGAAAGTTGGAGGCACTCAGAATCTTGAGCAAGGTTAATAATGACATTATCACACCACATTAGAGTGAAATTAAATTCCCTTGCAATGTGCACCTTGATCCACAAACTGTTTATCCTTTTTTTCACATTATGATGTCACCCTACAGAAAGAAAGTAAAGTTATAATTTAAAGCAACTACATCTTGGAATACAGTGAATTAGTATTGAAATATAAAATATAAGTACAGACATTATTTAAAAGGATGCTGAATTTTATTTTGTTTTTATTAGATGCAATTTCATTCAGAGTCATGAAACCACAACAATTTTTTTCCTATTAATGTGTCAATAAGACACTGTTGGAAATCAAGCCATCTGAGTACCAATTTTATCTTGCTGGAGATATCTGTTCAAAACAAAATAACAAATGAAACAGTCCACTTCAAAGACCCAATTATTTTTAGCGAATTGTAGTGTGAATTAAAGAGATTTTAGCTTTTATCCTGGTACTTATGTAAACCAGCTTTGAGACTTAAAAGAACTAACTTACAGATGTCCTCAAGTGAAATGTCTAAATGGTGTGATTTCAAAAATAAAAGACTGAATATGTAATTAGCTGGCAGTTTCTTACCCACTCATTTGCTCTATCTGGTTTTGAATTCACCTAACTTCCTCTTTCATTATATGGGTTTTGTATCTATAAATAGAAATGTAGAATATTTTAGAATTTCTACAAGTAGTGAATCTGTGATCATTTTTGATCTTCAAAATGGATGGCTTGCTCTGAATACATTCAATGATTGGTTTTGCTAACCTAAGAAAGCATAGCAGTTCCAGGTGCTAGAAGAAGAATTCACAGAATTACAATTCCACATTACATTCATTTATTAACTCACCTTTCTTTCATACTGAACCTGCTTGTAGCAATGCACGATAACAGATCAGCTGCAGATGCACTGGGCTGGTAATAGTGGGAAGCACATATTTCTGGGATCACATTTGACCAAATTCTGAACCTGTGGGACAGGCACAGTAGAGGGTTATTCTGGTTCACAGATTATCAGTGAAGTCCAGCAAAATTAAATGATCATGAGAAGACTGTGCACCATTTTCTAACAGATTGAGATCTCCAATCCAAGTCGGCGTTAGGATAATAATAATAAGCCAAATAGCTAAAAGCAAGTTTTTGAGAAATCTAACTGCACTGTTTACTAACTCATTCAAGAGTAAACCTTAGCATCCTAGATCCAATTTCAACTTTAAAAGAGGAGGAGATTTTTCTCAACTACTAGTAGGTATGGTATGAGGACCTGTCAGTTTTTAGCATCTTGTAGTAGTAGGACAGTTCCTGGTTGACATAAACATTCTGCAAACATTGACATTTAAAAAAAATGTCTTAGGTTGCACACTGTACGTAAGATGCTTCAAAGTAGTTTCGTTTACTCCTTAGGACAAACTTTAATTCAGTTAGTAGTCTTACTTGGATTTACACATCGGTATCAAGGAAGGAGAGTAAGACAGAGAGGGACAAATGTTCACCTAGTGAGTCAGAATATAGCAGGTTGTAGAGAGGTTTTTTCCCTGTGTGTGTGTGAGTGTGTGTGCTTTGACCAGCAAAGCAGCTTGACATCTTCTATATCTGCTAATAGAAGCACCATGAAGTTGAGAAGTAAATTATTTTGCTAGGGTCACAAATCTACATATAAAGCATAGTTAGAATTTAGATCCTGTTTTGTAATAACTGGAAAATCCACATCCTTCTTCTGTGTCAGGTATTAGCACCCTTGGCTAGTAGCCGAAATGTCACCCACAGCTTACTTTGAACGATTCATAGACAAAGGATGTATTTTACATTTTAGAATTGTTGAAAAACATATCAAATGAAAGTTTGGTTTCCATAAATAGGTTTTTTGGAACACAGCCATAAGCACTGTATTCCTACCAAAACTGTAAATTTGAGACAATGCCACTTTCCAAGTTTGAGAAATTAACTCTATGACTAACAGAACTGATTTTCCTATCTTTGTTCTATATTATTGCTTTCAGCAAATTTCTTCATTCACAGTATGTTCATAAGTTTTTCTTATTAACACACTAATATTACTGATTGTTTTATATCAAAGCAATTTCTTTCTTTAGTAAATTTGTTTTAGCAGTTTTTATCACTTACATAACTATAAAACCATTGTTAATAAGTGAGCATGGAATAAAGGCATCTTCTTAAATTCACTTATACATATTGTGAGGAATTCATTTTTAATATGTCTTGTGGTTAGTGTAATGCAATTAGAATGCTCTTCACTATTCCATTTAGTAAGCAAGGTAGAGTATTTGTCAATATTACAGATGCTGCAAAAATTCTTTCCTATTCCATGTT
>RJWM01049100.1:0-11236 GCA_004363535.1 Dasyprocta punctata
CTGTACATCTGACTAGGGTGAGATACAAGAAAGAATTAGTGTTTAGAATCTTGACCTTGTGCATTCAGGCATCAGTCTAATCCTATACTGTATGTGTGGGAAGATACCATAACGTTTTGGGGGTTTACAAAGTGTCTGTGTAGATATATATTCAAATATATAAATAAAATACTTATTATTTGTAACAACATTAGAAATTTATTGGAACTGTTTTGACTAGATAATAGCTCAAATAAGCAAAACCTTGTCTCAGAAATGTCCCTCTGCAGGGCGTGGTGGTGCATGCCTGTAATCCCAGCACTTGGGAGGCTGAGGCAGGAGGATGACCATGTCAAGGCCAGCCTAGACTACATAGTGAGTTCAGGGTTAGTCTGAAATTACATTGTGAGACCCTGTTTTTAAAAAAACGTGAATAAAAAAACCCTCAACTAATTTTTACATGTGTGAAATTTTTTGGTTTTGTTGTGTTTTTCCTGGTACAGGGTCTATCTGTGTTTCCCGACTGGTGTTGAACTTCTAGGCTCTAGTAGTCTGCTCACTTCCTGCTTTTCTGGTCTTTGGGACTGCAGATGTAGGGAGTAGTCTGCTGGCCTGGCTGAAGGTTACTTTTTAACACAAATTTAACTGAGTTAACTTCTTTCTTTTAAAAATTTTCTCCATGTGTTTGGGAAGCCAAGGGTGTTTGAGTTGTGGCAGTAAATTAATACCATCATGTTTCATTTGAAGTCACCCATGAAATGAATTTTGGAATGTGGCTTTTTTTAATACTTTAAATTGTTCTAAGTGCTTTGCTTTGTTTTGTACCATACAGGTTGCAGAAATAAGGTTTCTGGAAATTTGGGAAAAGAAATGAAAGTTTTTTGTTTTTTTTGCCTCAAGCTAAGAATTGAAAATTTTATTTACTTATTTATTTTGGTACCTGGGTTCGAACTCATGACCTTACACTTGCCAGGTAGGCACTTCTGCCACTGAGCTAAATCCCTGGCCCCAAAATTGAAAGTTAATTGAAGTTTAAACTGTTTTTCTGACTTCTCACTGCAGGTAAGGGTGTGAGACAGACAGGCCTGGTGTCTAAACTCTGACTTATTTTTGTGGCACTGGAGAGTGAACCCAGGGCCTTTGCAGGGAGCTAGATCCCCAGCCCATTTTTAAATTTTGAGACAGAGGTCCCTAAGTTGCCTGGGCTGGACTTGCTTTCAGATTCTGAGTGTTGGCTCACAGGTGTGTGCCTCTGTACCTGGCCAGTCCTAAGGTTTTTATCCATTGTGCCTTCATACTTTTTGAGAACAGTTTTCACACTAGCTTAAAGGTGCCCTCTAAGGGCTGGGAGTTTGGCTCAGTGGCTTAAGCGCCTGCCCTGGCAGGCGTGAGGTTGTGAGTTCAATCCCTGGTGCTGGGGTGGGGGTGGGAGGAAACAAAGGGCCCTCTGGACTCAAGTGCTTTAGAGATTCAGAAAATTTTTTTTTCACTAGTGTATGTCACCAGTATGTAAAGATCACATTTGTTATAGGGAGTCGGTTCCTGTGTGTAACACATCTTAATTCGCTTTCAATCCCTTTCCTTCCTCTTCCTCCTACCTCTATCTCTCCTTCCCTTCCCATCTGCACAAGGTCTATCTCCTTGTTTTCTATAATTGTTATTTTTGTCTTTATTTATACTTTGGGTTTTTCATACAAGATATTTAAGTGCAGCCAGGTGTGGTGGCGCATGCCTTTAATCCCAGCACTTGGGAGTTTGAGGGAGGAGGAGCATTGTGAGTTTGAGGCCGGCCTGAGCTACATAATGCGACCCTGCCTCAAAAAACTAGGGCTGGAAGTTTGGCTCAGTGGCTTAAGCGCCTCTCTGGCAGACGTGAGTCTGTGAGTTTGATCCCCGGTGCCGCAAAAAAAAAAAAAAAAAAGATATTTAAGTGTGTGTCTGATTTGTTTCACTTAACATTATGGTTGCAAGATATAAAGATGTGTTTTGGTTTATGTGTCAGATAGCCACTAGCGTTGAAAAACGGGTGTTTTTCTCAGTGAAACTGATAGATGTGTGACTCTTCAAGAAGAGCACTGGGCTGCGGTCCTGGGCCTAGGCAGCACCTGCCCTCTAAACAGTGTGCACTCACGGTCAGCACAGCCTGCTGCTGCTAGCGAGCTGGGCCCACTTCACTTGTTTGTGTGTGTTTAAGACAGGGTCTTGCTATGTATCTCAGCCTGGCTTTGAACTCACTGTGTAGTCCGGGCTGGCCTCAATTCGTGGCAGTCCTGCCTCAGCCTCCTGAGTGCTGGGATTACAGGCCTGTGCCACCACGCCAGCTTTCATTTTTGTAACCTCCCTGGGTCCTGTATCTTCCCGTCTGTTTCAGCTTTATCCTGCATAGATGCCACTACCTTTAAAAAGTGTTCTTTTTAACTGTAGTCTTTTACCTAACATTTGATACATTTTTTGAACAATTATTTTTCTATAGTCTTAAATTTTTTGATAGAAACTATGCATGTAAAATACTTCTTAACACCGCTGCAGATTATTAGATTTTTTTTTTTTTCCAGCACTGGGAATTGAACTCACAGCCTTGTGCCTGCCAGGCAGGCACTTAAGCCACTAAGCCAAACTCCCAGCCCTAGTTTTTTTGTGACAGGGTCGCACTGTGTAGCTCAGGCCGGCCTTGTGCTCAAGTTGTAGCCCAAACCGGCCTCAAACTCACAGTGCTTCTCCTACCTCAGTGCTGGAATTAAAGGTATGCACCACCACGCCTGGCTAGATTATTAGATTTTTAAAAGATATTCTTTTGGCAATGCTAGGGCTTGAACACAGAGCTTTCTTTGTGCTAGGCAAGTGCTGTACCACATAGCCACACCCCCTCTATTATTTTAAAAATCTGTTTTTATAATATGTGTTGAGCTTCCCTAATCTGAAAAATCTGAACATTTAAAGTTGTAGGTTTTAATTTAAGGATGCTCATCTTGTAAAATCTATGGAAATATTCCAAAGTCTGAAGCCTTGCTGTTCCTGAGTGTTTGAGGTAAGGTACGCTCCACTGTATTAGATTCGAAGGGCTTTAAGTTAAAAAAGATGGTCTCTAACCTCACCACGTCTCTATGTCAATGAGCAAGTGAGAAACCATTTCCTTTTCTATTGGGAGGAGAACCACAGAAGAAAGTTAATTGAGGGCTATGTAAATAAAAACCAACTTTGCCTTTCTTTTCGTATACAAATATAAGCTTTGCTTTTGAAATTAAGAAAATGAAATAGGACTAAGTTCAACGGTAAAGTACATTTTGCTGGCATTGTAGGGAGATGACAAATTGAGATATGAGAAGATTCCTGTTTAACGAGTCTTTGGGAACAGGCTTAAAATTTTGGCTATTTTGTTTTCTAAAATGTATTGCATGTTTACTGTTTCCTTAAAACAGAGTGCATTTAAATGATGTGACAACCTGTTTTTTTTTAGGGATCTCTGTGGTTTCTGCTTTTTATTTTTTCTAGAAATTAATGAAATACTATGGTAGTTTATAATTTTTTAAACTTCTAATTGTGCTTTTCCTTCTTTTTTTGTTTGTTTTGGTCTTTTTGAGACAGTGTCTCGCTTGGTAATTCAGGCCAGCCTTGAACTCACTTTGTAACTCTGGCTGGCCTCGAACTTGCAGTGATCCTCTTGATTCAGCCTCCCGAGTGCTGGGATTATAGGACTGCACCATCACATCCAGCATGGTTTTCATTCTTTAATTGTTTATTAATTAATTCATTTTTTTGGTACCAGGAATCAAACTCATGACCTTGTGCTTGCCAGGCATGTGCTGTGCCACTGAGCTATATCCCCAGCCCATGCTTTTCAAAAATTCTTGTATCTAGTTTTAAGAATATTCCAAATTTTGTTAGGTTTCTTGGTTTTCTTGCAAAACTTGAGTCATCTTTTTATTGTTTCAGATACTTTTTTCTGTGGGGAAACTAAGCCTGTGTGACAACATTTGCATGTAAAGTGAAATGAATTCTGTCTTCTAATCTGAGTGTTACGTAGTTTGGTGTTTTTTTGAGACAGGGTCTTTCTGTGTAGTTCAGGCTGTTCTTTGATTCCCTGTGTAACTCAGGCTGACCTGGAACTTGTGATAATCCTTGTGTGCCACCACAGCTGGCTAAGGTAGTTTCGTCCTTTAAATGTAGCGTGTGTTTTCGCTTTGCTTTGAGGTTACTCGTGCTTTCTGAGCAATCGGATGATATGTGGTAGTCATGTGTTTGCTAGTTACAGCGAGGCAGGGTAGAGTGGAGGGAAAAACAGGAATAACTTGGTAAACACAGCAGATAAAATACTCAGCTGCAGGTAGATCATGTGCTAGATCTGAGTCATGAGTACTATAGTTTCAGACTAGTGTAACTAGGTGACGTGAAACACACTTGAAAATGTTCAGTATTAATATCTGAAAGGAGTGTGAAACTAGGAAAAGAATCCTCTCTACTTAAGCAAACTGGTGGTGCATACCTGAAATCCTAGCACTCTGGGAGGCAGAGGCAGGATTTAGAGGTTGAGCCTAGTGTAGATAATTTAGTGAGACTGTCTCAAAAACTAAAAAGGGCTGAGGGCATAGCTTAATTCAGAGGCCCTGTGTTCAATCCACGTATTGCAAAAGAAAAAAACAAAACTTAGTAAAAGGTCACTGTTGCAGCCTAGGCTGCCCTCGAGCTCCTTAGTGACCCCCACCCCCGGTGCCCCACACTCAGCTGTACTGATTATATGTTTGCAGTAAGTAGCCGTGTGTGTTAGAGACCTGTGTGTTACAGTTCTGGTGCTCTTTTGATTTGTATTAAAGTTAAATTTATTCTCTTTTGTGTTTGGTTTGGTGCGGGTATTGAACCAGATACCTTGTGTGTGCTAAGCATGTGGTATACTGTTGAGCTGTACCTCCAGACCTTATGTTTTGGTTGTGCTACCTTATAATAGGTAGAACATTTTGGTGAAGTTGCTGTTGTTGTTGTTGTTGTTCCAGATGGGATCTTGCTGTGCTGCCCCGGGTAGCCTCAGCTTTGTGGTCTGAAGTGATCTTGCTTCAGCCTCCCGAATAGATTGGGAATGCATACAAGTGCCACTGTTTGGGGGTAATTTTAAAATGGCCTCGCTTAAAATACAGTCTCTGTGGGGCACTGACATTGTAGTTCATGGGCATGGAGAGTATAAGGAGCAGGTCACAGGCCACTCACTGAAATTGTGTTGGTGGCTATGTGAACATGCGCTGGGGAGGTAAACCCTCAGTATGGGAGACTGTTTGCAGATAAACACACTGGCGCAAAATCTGAATCCCCAGCTCAGACTCAAAATGCAGACCCCAGATTGTGGGAATTGATTTGCTGTGGTCTGCTTTTGGTGTGGACATTGAGCTTCAGGTTTTTTTTCTTTTGGTGGAAATTGATTTATTCATTGGTTGTTAATGCTTTTTCCAAGCACCTATAAAAAGTCTGCTTGTTTCGAAGGAAAAGTCTAGCAGTAGTAATTCTAAGTGATCTAGCTGTCAATTTTTATGCTAGGAAAAGGAGGCAATGCTCATGATGAGTGGGAAAACTGCTGCTCATCCCTCCAGCTAGATCCCGACATGGGCAGCGGTTGCTGCCCCACAGCGTGAAGGCTGTGCCTTAGTGCTGGCGAACCCCGTCCTGACCACGAAGGAGGCTGCAGGAACAGGGACCCCGAGGACACTTCGCATGCAGATGCCCGTCCTGGGCTGCCGGGCAGATGCCTTCTGAAACTCCTGCAATTCCAGCTGGGCCGTGAGGGGCCTGTCATGAGAACACTGCTACTTATGGAGCAGAGATTGTGTGCACATGGCTGGTAGGAGTCTTGAAGCAACAGTATTGACCAAGAAAAGTAAAAATACTGAGTTTCTCCAAGTAGAGGAAATAGCAAGATTCAAGAACATAGTGCCAGTTGTGCATTGTAGTTGTAGATGGGGTGAGAATTCATTAAACTCATGGACATTAGCCATTTGGGGAGTAATTTTTGAGGTAAAAAAAGAGCGGTGTATAGAATGGTAAGATGCTTGTTGGTCACTTGCCTAGCGTGGATAGTCCATGGCAGGAAACAAGGAGAAATGCTCATGGGGCCGTGTAACTAGAACTCTTGTCGTTCATGTTTCGGGCTGTGATAACGGTGAGGTGGAAGACTGGGGACTGTTGGTTGGTGTCCGTGCTGAAGAGCTGTTATGTGATGTAATAAGGAATAAATTAACTGCTTGGTGAATTGGGTGATTCAATGACATGGAGGAAAAACTGGTAAAATTCGGAAAATGTTTAATGCGAAGTTAACAGATTTATTGAGGGCACATTCTGTTGAATTAAGTTTTAGAGGCTTTTTCTTTGGAGCGAACTTGGTTTTATTAAAACTTTGAAGACAGTCATGGAGGTTGAAAATGTCTAGGATTTTGATCTAGATAGAAAGTTATACTTTGAGAAGTGTGTGAAGGTCTGAGATTTTACCTTGCTTGTATGCTTACCCGTTAAAACATAACACAAACCTTCATTAATCTATGGCTAGTTACTTGTGAAGGACTGCTCTAGATAGTTGAATGATAGAAATTTAGAAATTTGGAGTGGAAGGGGAAAATATACTGTCAGTTTTGTTTTGTTTTGTACTGGGAATTGAACTCAAGACCTCATGCTTGCCAGGCAGGTCCTGTGCCACTGAGCTATGACCCTGGCCCTGTCAGTTATTTTTTAACTTAAGTTGGAATCAGGCTTTTCAGTTCAAGAATGTGTTTAGTGTTCTTCATTATATGTGAACTATGAACTTCCTAGTTCAGAGGTAAGTTGGAAGAGAATACGATCTTTGCATTTTAAGGAAATGGGCATATATGATTGTGGAACAAAGTTTTCTTTCCATTTCTTGCTTTTATTAATGACAAGAAAGATGTGTATACACACAGTTGAACTTTGAGTTTTGGCTTTAGCTTTTAAAAAGAATATAAAACCCTCTACTTATGAATTAATGGGATACTAATTTATTACCTTTTTCCCTAATAATTAAGTGGAATAGTTTATAAAAGTACTGCAGAGACTTTAAGATGCTGTATAAATATTATTAAAGCTGGGTGTGGTGGCACATGCCAGTAATTCCAGCACTCTGGGGTGCTGAAGTAGGATTGAAAGTTCAAGGCCACCTTGGGCAATTTATGGAGATCCTGTCTCCCCCCCCCCAAAAAAAAGTGAGGATATAACTCAGCAACTAGTTAAAAAAAGAAATCTTGTCACTTGTGTTTATACTATATATATATTTTTTATCACATAGCTGCTGCTGTTGATTTCAGACTGCTTTATAATTAACTGATCTGAATCTTTACAGAATGGGAATTTTGGAAAGGAAGAGACTTTGTTCTTAACGTATGTTTTTGAACCCAACATAGTGCCTTCTTCACTTTAAGATTTATAATAAGTGTTTTGCGTGTGTGTTTTGTATATCTTGCTGGGGGTGAAACCTAGGGCCTCAAGCATGCTATGCAAGTGCTGTACTGCTGAAGTACATCTCACAAAATTACTACTTTTACTTTTCTTTGTGTGGTGGTCAGGGTGGGACCAGAGCTTTTTGCGTGCTGGGTGAGAGCTTTACCGCTGAGCTAAACCCTGGCCCCAGGCCACAGTGTTGGGTGTGGCTTGCCGAGGAGACTGGGCTTGTGAACACTGCAGGGTTGTGGTCCAGCGCAGCAACTTTGAAAGAGCCAGCTCTCTGCCGTGCGGTGGGAACAGCCGCATCAGGTGAGCTGAATGTGATGGTGTGTGTCGGACTGGGGTGTCCTTTGTAGTGAACTGGACGGGGCTCCCCACAGGGGAGCAGTGCAGTACCAGAATCTTCAGTGTGTAATGGGGAGGGTCAGGTGTTCTGATCCAGCGTAGGAGTGAGGACAGTTTCGTTACTAGTTTTAAGTGGTCATTTGCACTTGGTAGTTGGTTTGGAAATCACAACTTAATTTTGGGTTGATATGTTACAAAATAATAGTTTTCCTGGTAGACCAAGTTTTTGTCTGGACAGTAGCAGGACTCACCGGTAGTTCTAGGATCCCTGAGAACAGTAGGTCACTCATTTGGGGCTGTCCTTTCTCTCAGGCGCAGAGCAAGCTCTGGAGCGACCATTTGCATCCTGGACACACACGTTTTGGGGTGTAATACAGGAGCAAAGTCAGGTCACAGGCGCGAGTTGAAAGTGAATTGCGGCGTGTGCGGGTAGACAGACGCATGTCGGGCGTCAGTGGGTGGGCGCGGTGGCTGGAGTTTCTGTGAGTGGCCGAGAAATGCAGAAGGCTGGATAGCGGTACTCCTTTATGGAGGTTACTGCCTGTACTTGTATCTCTGCTTATTGGAAATTGAATGAAAGTGTTTTATATCAGCATAGAGATCTAAAATTATGTACACAGTTCCATTTTGGGGGGGTTATAAATTGTATTTCATTAGTGAGTGGTAGAAAGTTAATACATTCGGTGGATTTTAATCATTCATGTTTTGTGCCCCGTGTGATTTAGTTTATAATTTGTTGAAAGAGCTACATACTTTCACTTCTGAGTCAGCTAACTTTATTATATTTATTTCCTAGAGACTGGCTTATTCCAAAAAGCAGGTGTGTTTAGGTACACCTTTCAGTTGTAGACACTGTAACTGTTAGATGTAGTCATTTTGCTTCTAGAAGATGACTGGTTTCCAGTGAAGGCCTGGGTCCTGGCTTGAGTTTGAAGTCACATTGCTGAGGTAGTTTATCCAGGAGTGCGTTAAAGACATAAATATATTGCTGAACTATAGGACATTAATAGTTTCTGGAAGCTCACCTTTGTCATACTGGACAGTTTTGTTAGTGGTATTTCATACTTTAAGACCAGAGTGAATATATATCAAATAAAAAAGTGTTGGTCAACAGTGTATTTAAGGTATAGTTGATGAACCTGGTAGGAAGGGAATATACTTTTATTATGCTGGAGAGAAATCCTTTTGGTAAGTAATTTTGAAATTCCACAAGTGAAAAATCTGTTAGAAACAACTTGATACATTTTTTGAGGAATGGAAATGTGCCAGCCTTAGCTATTCTTTACACGTCCTCTCATTTGTTGTAATTGAGTTTTTCTATAAATAGGAAGATTTGTAATGTCAAAACAGTTTTGCAGTTTTCCTTCTCTCATGATTGTAAAGTCAACGTTTTTGGATGGAACAGAAAAAAAATTGTTTATTAAATGATTTTGTCCTCTCACAAAAAGATGATGCTGACCTGCCACTAGTAAGCTAGCTCTGTTTTTGACCCCGTTAATAAAATTTTTGCTTTGTGTTTTGTCTTATTTATTATTTATGCATTACATGGGATTGAATGCTGGGCTTTCACTGAGCTTCATCTCCAGCCATTTAAAAAATTTTTATTTTGAAGCAGGGTCTCGAGTCGGTAAATGACCCAACCCAGGCTGGACTTGAATTGAGGATCCTCCTGCCTCAGCCTCCCACAGCACTGGGATTACAGGTGTAGGCCACCACACCTGGCTGCCCTAGTCTTATGTTTAACTTATATAGGTACAGGAAATTAAAGTTTTAGAATCACAATTAGAAAGGAAGCTTTTGGAGCTGGGCGTGGTGGCACACGCCTTTAATCCCAGCACTCAGGAGGCTGAGGTAGGAGGAGCGTTGTGAGTTCGAGGCGGGCTTGGGCTACAACGCGAGCGCAAGTCCGGCCTGAGCTACACAGTGCAACCCTACCTCAAAAAACGAGTTTGGCTCAGTGGCTTAAGCACCTGCCCTGGCAGGTGTGAGGTTATGAGTTCGATCCCCGGTGCCACCAAAAAAAAAAAAAAAAAAGAGAAAAGAAAGGAAGCTTTTACTTAGATTCCAGGAAAGATGCTACCTACCAGTGGGATATGGAAAATTATCATAATGGCTAGCACTTCTGAGACACCTGGCGCTGTCCTTGGGGTGTTGTGTGTGTGTATACATTTTTAAAATTTAATTTTGGGGGAGGGTACTGAGGATTGACCTAGGGCCTTCACACTGAGCTACATCTGTGGTCCTTTTTTAATGTTTTATTTTGAGTTGGGATTTTGCTGAGTTGTGAAATTGCCCAGGCTGTTCTCAAACTTGTGATCCTCCACCCTCAGGCTCCTAAGGCACTGGGATTTGAAGTGTGTGCCACCATGCCTGGTCTAAAGTTTTAAATTCTGTGCATTGCTGGGTATTGAACCCAGGACCTACCTCACGTGCCCTGAGCAATACGTGCCCAGTCCATCAGTTAAGCTCTTCACAACAGCTTGTTTTTCTTTAAACATGAGTAAGCATTTACAGTTAATGGGAGAACTTTACTGGACATTATACACAGTATTATTTCAGTTTGTTACAGACAAATTAATACATGGGTTCTTTTTGGGGGTGCTTGGGTTTGAAGCCAGGGCCTCGTGAGCTGCGCACAGGCTCGACCACTGACCTGTACTGTAACCCCAGCGTGTGTGCGTGTGCGTGTCCAGGGTAGCAGGGACTGAACAGTCAACCCAATGCTTTTGCACTAAGCTGTATCCCCCTTCTCGTTTATTTTAAAATTCAAAACAAGGTCTGGCTAAACTACTTAATTGCCCAGGTTGGGCTGGAACTTGCCAGCCTCCTGCCTTGGCCTCCCAGAGTGCTGGGATTACAGGTGTGTATTTGTTTTTAGAATGTTGAACACAGATACCACAGGGTGGTAAGATACATGTGTCAGAGCACACTTGTAATCTGTAAACAGAGTTTTAATAGGCAGATTTCCTTCAGTCAATACCAGTATCCTGGTGACTTTGAGAAAATTACAGAAAATAAAGATACTGCTTTCTCCTGGCCTGGTGACACATACCTGTAATCCCCACATTTGGGAAGCTGAGGCAGGAGGGTTTCAAGTTTCAGACCAACCTGAGCAGTTTACCAAGACTGTCTGAAGGTAGAAAATAGAAAGGAGGGACTGTAGCAGGGTTGCACCTGAGGGGCAGAGTGCCCTTAGTTTGATTCCCAGCATCCCCCATGAAGTTCTGAAGTCGTGAGAACGGCTCTTCTAAGCTCTGCAGTGCTAGAGATTTAAAGATCTGTCTGTCTGTAGTTTTTGTTTTGAGACAGGGTCTTGCTTTGTAGTGCAGCCTAGCCTTGAACTCACTATGTAATCCAGGCTGGCCTCAAACTCAAGGCAGTCCTCCTGTCTCAGCCTCCTGATGCTAGGATCACAGGGATGCACTTCACTCCTGGCTTATATTTTCTTCTTAGAACCTGGAGGTCATTTTTTTTTTTTTTT
>RJWM01049101.1:0-11244 GCA_004363535.1 Dasyprocta punctata
CCCGTTGAAGGATGAACTTATCAGAATGAAAGCATAGCACAAATCAGACCTTGCATGTACATCATCAGTGAGTCATATCTGGTTTACAGAAATGTTTTGTGTGAGTGTGATTCTTTTGCTTTATTCAACATTCTTTGGGTTACTCGTTTTTTTTTTTTTTTTTTTTTTTTGCTTACTTTTAAAACTTGTGAGATTTCGTGTTTAAAAGTACAGATTTCTTTTTCTCTTGCAAAGTTTGGCCAATAATGTACATGGGTTCTTATGCATGAGTCCCATCAGTTCTCTAGTTGGAAAATATTCACTTAGGTCCTCTATAAATTCCACTTCTCCCTATAGTATTGCAGCATCCAACTTACTACACTCCCTTATGTCATACTATGTACTGGAATCTGTTTAGTCTTTCGAATGCAGAGAACCCTGAAGAAAAAGAAAGTTAGGAGATGGTAGAAGTCTGCAATTTAAAGAAACACATGAGACTCTTCTTTTGGGTTAGAAACACATTTGGATTGGAATAAGACAGCAAGATTTGAGAGCTTAATTGCTGTAGTAGAAAGCAGCACAATGACTGCTATACGCTAATAGTCCTAATATGCCTGCAACATGTCCTGAAGAATGTAGGAGGCACTGGCAGGCTTGTAGATGTCATGAAAGCAATTGAGGTGAAGTTGAAGCCATAAATACAATTTTTCCCACTTTGAAGAAATTAATGTGCTTCTTTTGGAAAAATCTGTTTGATGTAAAATCAGTTATTGTTATTTTTAGAAAACAAAACTAACTTGGGTCAATGGAGCCTGTATAAATAATTAACAAAGTGACAGTATACATTATAGTCCTATTTCTCTTGACATGTCATAGAGTAAAATAATTTTAAAAATAAACAAGTGTGAAGGCTAAGTGTTAAATCTTTAAACTCATAAAATTTCTATAATTAAGGTATCAAAATCATCTCATCACCTCCTACTCTCATATTTTAATAATTTGATATTTTAACATCTGTGTATGTTGTGTCTCAACAAAAATAGAGTATGAAACGTTGTTCTTTGTAGATTTAAAAAATTAAAACATGTGTTTTGTAGAGATGGAACTTAAGAAAATTCTTAAAGAACAAATACTTTCACACATATTTTATTCCAAAGTAAGATGTGGGAGGAAATTTAGAAAAAAGACCCTGAGGTCAATTTGAAGGAGAAATATATAGATTCAAATGAAACTAGTCCATCTTCTGTGGTGTCTTATGTGAGAGATGCAGTCTTAAACTCGTAGAGGGAAGTTTCCATATTGGTGATATTTATCTTTTATAGTGTGTATGTGTGTGTGTTTGTGTGTGTGGACGCATGCCTTGGAGATGAATGTAGGACTAGGTGTGATTGCAGCTGCCAAAGCACAGTTGGTCAATCCTAGAAAATAGACAGACCAAAATCAAGTGAGAAGGAGAATGGCATTGGAGGAGGATGTTCAGGGAAATTATAGAAGTCACTATATTTATTAGAGGAGAAAACTCCAGAATCAGCGGCAGTACTGACTGAAAATGTCAAACAGAAAGAAAGGCCAAGGGCTAAATTGAGAACTGAGGTAAATCAACCCAAGACCTTGGACTGTTCACCACCTTCCTAAGTCAATGATCTTAGTTGCTCGCTTGAACTACCAAAGAACTTCATAGTCCACACAAGAGCAGGACGTACCTAGTCTAGTGTACACTAGGTCCCAACAAGGAAACATATAGGAGTTCTCATAGTTTAGATAAAGAAAAGCCCTGTCCCTTAAGGTTCACTCATAGGGATTTAGGGGTGCTTGAGTCATGGAGGCACTATGTTCATCAAATGTACTTTCCCCTTTTCTGTGAAAATAGTATTATTCTCCTTCCCAGAGATTGCCTTTGTAGTGAGGGACAAAGAGTGGTGCAAAATCAAAACTGAAAAGTAATATTAATAAACATGAGCAAGATATAAAATGTGTGGGAAACCACTGAGATTTTAAGAACTCATTTCTTCTTCCTCTATCAAAGACACTTTTACTTGGTTACATTTGGATATATTTTCCTTGTCAAAACAGTCCTTTAGTGGGAAAGGTCTGTTTTAGCCTGATTTAAATTTTGCCTAAAACATCATTATGTTATCCAAAGAAAACCCATTTGTCTAATAGAATCAAAAATGATGCATTTTTTTAACCACAGTTAAATGGTAAATTGTAAATAGGGGTGATCATTTGTTTTGCATATCATGGCCTTATAAAAGCAATTTTGCTTCTTTCTGAGGAAAAATACAGCCTTCATTTTAAAGTTAAAATATTCTAAATACAACAATATTAATTTTGCCCTTCTTCATATTGATGCTTGGGATGAACTGTCATGCAATTTCAGTTCCATCTCGCACAACTGTTCCATTACTCTTTGAAGAGGTAGACCAGTACTCTTCATGATTTTGAATACAGAGAGAAAACATGGTTAGTATGTTGAATGACAGCTGTAAATGGAATGGCTCAGCAAAAGTAAATCTACTTTACTTTCTTTGGGACTACAAATGCTTTGAATAACCACAATGTCTACAATTATGATTGACTAATCTACGATTCTGATTTATTCTTTCCGAATAGCAGCATCTTTGAGTCAAGAGCATTTTTCCAGACAGATGATTTCAAAAATAATGGATTAGTTCTAAACAAGAAAAGTAAGCGGAGCATTTAGAAAAAAATAGGTGGACAAAAATTTTGATGTAACAAGTGCCTTTGAAAATAATGGCAGAACTTTCTTCAACCCACTGAAGATATTAATTTGTCCTGTTCTGGAAAGCAGTTCAAAAGAAGTAGTGAACTGCTATATTTATAGATTTTTCCTCAACAATATCCCTGTTTGCTTTTTCTGGCTTGTTTTGTAGGAGCTGACAAAACCCAGTGTTCACTGAGAAAAGGAAAATAAAACCATGAATAACCTAGTTTACCACTGTGATTGTCTGTAATACCAAGACAAGGTTATATTAGTTAGTATAAAACAGGGTCATGTTGTAATTCCCAAATCCTTATTCATTGTTTATATTACTGTTCTATGGAGATTAGAAGAGCTTCTATTCTACCATCACTCAGGCAACCAGGTTATTGAAGGATCTGCCATCTGTCTTACAGCAACAACATGTAGAACCTGTGATTATTAACTTTCTCAGGCATCACAGCCAGAAAGGTGGGGAAAAACTGGTGAGTCTTTCACTAGCATTTAAAATGCTTTGGTCAAAAATAGATACATGCCACAAGACATGAACCATAATCAATCTTGTGGCAATGGTTTTTTTTTTTAGGGAAGTTGAAAGTAAAACCATCTTTCTATTTGCTTAGAAAAAGAGAATGTTTCAAAATAAGATCTAATTAAATATAGCCAACATATGATAACATACTTTGCGCTGTCAGTTTAAATAAGACTTTCTGGCCACTTGTCAATTTTTACTCTTTTAAAACATTGAATTAGAGCTGAGATTGCAAGTCCCATTTGACTCAGCTATTCTGCTTCTGGGCATATCCCCAGAAGAATTGAAAACATCATACCACAGTGATGTATGTGTGCCCATGTTTACAGCAGCACAATTTGTAATAGCTAAATCATGGAAACAACCCAAATGCCCATCAACTGAGGAGTGGATAAAAAAGACGTGATATTTTTATACAATGGAGTACTATTCAGCTATAAAAAAGGATCACATTGAGGCTTTTGGGTAAATGGATGTGACTTGAGACCATACTCATAAGTGAGATAAATCAAACTCACATATATAAATACCATATTGTCTCCCTAGTGTAAGAAGCTGAAAGAGTAAATAAGATCCAAAATCTTCAATTAATATTGTGAAAGGGTAAAAAACTGCTTGAAGGGGAAAAAGTAACTCAGGGAAAAGGAGTAAACAAGAAAGGGAAAAGAACAAAGATAAAAATTTGTATATATACACTTAAGATAGCTAAGATGATTACACTACTAATTCTATTAGTTCTTGGAACAAAACAGTCAACCTTCATAGATCAGATCAATTTTGCATGTCTATATCTGGTATTCTGAGTAACTCTTCTGAAGATAACTATGCAAAAGAACAACCTTTGTAATGTTCCTACCGCCTTGTTTTGAAGACCTGTATTGTTATTGTTTTTGGCTCTTTGTTATTGTTATTTATTTGTCTCTTTTGTTTCTTATTTTTCTTGTATGCTGTTTTGTTTTGTTTAGTTTTTCCCTCTAATACAGAAAGGATAGATGCACATGTATTGGCTTATACATGCCTAGAACTTCTCCTAAAGAGTTTACAAGAATTGATATTATTATGTGTGATGGTATGAACAGCTACTTTGAAGAAAACAAGACATTATGGTAGCCATTGCTGATTTCTTATCATCTTGTTTTGAAGTTCAGTAGTGCCTTTATTCTTTGTTTTGGTTGGTTTTAGTCTGTTTTCTATTATTTGATTTTGCTATGTGTGAAGGTATGGACAACTATTTTGAAGAAAACAAGAGACATTACGGTAGCCATTGTTGATTTCCTATTGTCTGGTTTTGAAGGCCTGTAATGCTTTAAGTTTTGTTTTGGTTGGTTTTATACTATTTTGTTTTGTTTGAATTTACTCTGTGTGAAGGTAAGGACAAGTATTTCGAAGAAAACAAGAGACTTTATAGTAACCAGTGTTGATAGCCTTTTGTTTTATTTTGAAGATGTGTAATGCTTTCATTCTTTTGTTTTTATTGACTTTATACTCTTTTGTTTTGTTTGAATTTGTTGTGTGTGAAGGTAGTTACCTTCAACCTAAAATAGTTGAAGGACAACTATTTTAATGAAAACAAGAGACATTATGGCAGCTACTGTTGATTTCCTGTTGTCTTGTTTTGAAGTCCTGTGTTGCTTGCATTGTTCTGTTCTGATCTGCTTTGTTCTGTTCTGTTCTGTTTTGTTTTATTCTCTTTAAAATAAAAAAGTACTGACTTAATTAATTTTAATTGAAAAATAAGAATTATAGTGTTTATGATATACAATATAATGTTTTGAAATACGTATGCATTGTGGAATGCATAGGTGGGCTATTTATATTACCTCACATATTTGTTTTTTTGTGGTGCAAACCCTTAAAATCTATCTTTACAGTAATTTTCAAGAATATGATATGCAGTTATTAACTATAGTCACATATGTAGTAAAGATTTTGTCCTTATTAGTTGTATTTAATTGAAACTTTATAGTCTTTGAATGACATTGCCACAATGCCTCCTGCCCTTGCTTGCCCCTGTCTCCTGGTACCTGTCTGTATCAGTCACTTTCAAGTCGCTGAGACAAGATGCCCAACACTTGCAGTTTAAAAGCAGTTAGGTTTGTTTTTTTGGCTCATAGTTTCAGCGGGTTCAGTCTATGTGTTTTTGATGCCAAGGCAGATATGCCATGGTGGAAGCGCAGGACGGTGGACAGGTGTTTAACGCATAGCTGTCAAAAAAACTAAGAAAGAAAAGGGAAGACCTGAGGAGAAAAAGAAGACACACTTCTTGAACACAAGCCACTGACCTACCTCTAACTAGGCTCTCCCTCCTAACTCACCAATGGACGAATCTACAAATGAGTGTAGTTTTCATGATCTAATCATATTCTAAAAGCCCCATCTCCTAAAATGTAAGATTTGGAGGAGGGCATTTTGGATCTAAACTGTCATACATCTGATCAACTGTCTACCTGCATAAGTTCGACTTCCTTTGAGTTCAAATATAAGGGAGAGATCCTCTAGTGTTTTCCTCTTTGTGTCTAATTTATTTCACTTAATGTAATGTCCTCCAGATTCATTCATTTTACCACAAAGGATAGATAGCATGTATATAATATTATATTGGTTGTATCCACCACATATTTTCTTTGTCTGTTTAGCTATTGATAGGCATTTAGGTTGATTTTACAACTTGGATATTTTGAATAACGTTGAAATGTATTTCAGTGTGTAGCTTTCTTTCTTAGACATACTGATTCCATGTCCTTTCAATATATACCAGTAGTTGGATTCCTCAATCATACATTAGTTCTATTTTTTACTATTTGAGGGACCTTCAGACTGTTTCCAAAATGACTATACTAATTTGAATTACTTTTTCTCTGTATTCTCTCAAATATTTATCTTTCATTTTTGATAAAAGCCATTCTAACAGATGGAAGATAGTAGTTCATTGTGATTTAATTTACATCACCCCAATGACTAGAGATGTTGACATTTTTTCACGTAGTTATTGGCCACAGTATGTGTTTTTTGAAAAATGTCTATTAAGAATATTTTCTAATTTTTTCATCAAGTGGTTTTCTTGCTATTGATTTGTTTGAGCTCTTTATATACTTTGGATGTTAATCCCTTATTGTATATAGAACTGCTTTCTTAATTTCCCTCATGTATAACTCATTGCTAGTATATAAAATTACTAATGATGCTTTTCATAAGTTTCTTTCGGGTCTTGTAACATTACTTGATTTTTTTATACTTATGGAATATTTTGTGAAATTTTTGAATATGTATTCTGCAAACAGGAACAATTTAACTTTTTTTCCAGTTTGAGTATCTTTTATTTACTTCTCTTGGATTATTGTTCCAATAAAGTTCACTGTGAAACCCTTCCAAGTAATTTTTTTGTTGCCTTCTAAGAGAAAAATAGAAAAAAATTTTCTGTCTTAGCATCATGAAGTTTTATCATGTGATACATTAAAAAACTTATTTCCATTTCTCCCTGATTCAAAATTTGCCTCTAAACTTTACTTAAGAATTTTTTATTTTGGATCTTTATTCCCTTTCTCTCATTTTGTCAGTTCTCTTTTTTCTTAAATCATCCACAGTTCTTTGTTTCAGAAGTTGATTTTTTTCCTTTTTGATTAGACACATGATTTAATAGAGAGTAAGTGTCTTAGTTACTTTTCACTCACTGTTGAGACAAAATACCTGACTTCCAAAATCAGGGAAGGAAAGGTTTATTTCTTACATTTTCTTGAGAGTTTCAGTCAATACTCAGTTGGCTCCAAGGCAGCGCGGCATGGTGGGGTCACCATTCATGGCCACCGCCAAAACAGCCAGGTGTGCTGGCCAGAGAGGGAGAGGGCAGAAGGGAGCAAGAGGAAGACCCTCCTCCTTTACAATGTATCTCAGCTCCAACCCTGGGTAGGTACAGCACTCACATCACCAATCCCAGCACTAGACAACAAACTGATCCCAAGTGCCAGACTCAGCCCCATCAAAAGTATATGAGGAGTTGGGGATATATAATATCGTCCAATACAGTAAGACATAATTTTTTAGTATAGGGAGAGAGTCTTTCAGAGTTTAGCCTATATTACCAGGTTTACACTTATTATTTTCTTAACATTCACTCTTTCAAACACCCTCTGTCCAACAAGTCTTAACACATTTTGTGCGTTTTTCAAATATATTGCACATTTTTTTCTATACCAGTGAGAATTTTTTCCAGAAAATATGATTTCAGTGAATTAAATTACCAAGTACTTCTTATTATATTAAAAAAGTTATTGCAGTAGTGATTGCTTCATGGGTATAATGAGTCACTGAAGATGCAATTGATTTTCTTTTTCCTGTCTGCTGCCTTAATCATCTTGTGTCTGTACACTTCCTGGTTACAGTTGAACTGGATCACCTCTATAAACTGTTTTTCCAAACAAAAGGTATTGTATTCAGTAGAAGGAGTTTTTCTACCTTATGTAGTTTTCAAGTTTCCTGGAAGTTTTAGGACTTTTCCTTCTTACCAACTGCCCAGAAATCCATCTCATATCTTCATTCATCTCTTAACCAAAGTAAGATAGACCAGTTATAATCCACCATGATGGATGATTCTGCCTCCTTTGAAGGTCAGACTAAAGGAGATTAAACAAAATTTTGAAATAAGAAACTGGGAAATAGCTCTTGAGTGAGAAATCACTTCTTTTATATACTCAACTTTACTTTTCTACCTTCAGTGTTCTCAACATACTACTTTTCTCCTCAGGTAACTTCTTTTCACCCCAATAGCCACGGCCCCATCTCCAATATCATGATCCTTGAGGAACTTTATTCAACTCCTTGCAGAGTTAACTGTTTTCCTTATTTCCAAAAACTATTTGTTCATATTTTCTATTAAATAGTTTAGCAAACTCTATTGCATATCTCTGTATACTTATCTATTTCTTCCATTCTACAGTAAGTTCCTGGAAATCAAGCATTTATTCAACATTGATTTCCTAGAACTCAATATTCTACTTGATTCAGAGAAGTGTTAGTAAATGTTTGAAACGTTGAATGATAAAATTATATTACAGTATAATATCTAGCAAAAGTGCTTCTTTCATGATATATAATACCTAATCTATACTAATTACTATTATTCTAAGATTGCTGTTCTATTGTAATTTGTAGTTGAACTGCAAATGGTGTTTTCCCTACCTTTTGAAAAATATCTTTCAGTGCTTTAACTATGCGTTTAGATTTCAAATTTACTTCTCTATGAATTTAAAATTTATGCATCTGACAGTCTCTTACCATCTTTGAATGCAACATAATATAGGTATAGATCTTGATCTCAGGGAGTTCAAAAACCACTGGAGGGGATGCCATTTTCAAATGATTAATTAAAATTTAGCATGCACTTCTAAAATACATCCTGAGCCAAAGCAGGACTTCTAAAAAAGAGAAATGGAAGAATTTTTTCCTTTGGGATTCTCTTGGGTGATCCCTATATATACTATAATTGATTCTTAATTTTGATCTGAGTGATATTAAAAACTTTTTCAATGAACAAATGAAAAGGCACCCAAGATGGGCAGAAGAGTACGTAAAGATGTGGAAGATTTTTTTTTTTGCGGTACCGAGAATGGAACTCACAACTTCACACCTGCCAGGCAGGCACTAAGGCCACTGAGCCAAACTCCCAGCACTATTTTTTTTGAGGCAGGGTTGCACTATGTAGTTCAGGCTGGCCTTGCTCACTTCGTAGCTCAAGCCGGCCTTGAACTCACAACGCTCTGCCTACCTCGGCCTGCCAAGCGTTGGGATTAAAGGTGTGAGCCACCATGCCTGGCTCGGAAGAATTTTACTATGTGCATAATTACAAGTCTATAATCTTAAACATACGTATTGAGAAGAAACAATACCAGGCAATATAGGCCCGTATTAGGAAGGATGTATGTATCATGGGAAGGATCTGGGACTATTCTGAAGGCTTTTATTAGAAGTTAGTTATTTTACTTTGCATTTTTGCAAGGGGAATATACCATTCAACTAATAAATGCACTATGAGTTG
Organism: Dasyprocta punctata; assembly: GCA_004363535.1. Lineage (NCBI taxonomy): Eukaryota > Metazoa > Chordata > Mammalia > Rodentia > Dasyproctidae > Dasyprocta > Dasyprocta punctata. Next base: position 9,265 of record RJWM01049101.1, read on the forward strand.
TCATTGGATGAATGGTGGTAAAGATTTTCATTGGCAAGTTAGAGAACTTCAGCAGTGTAAATTGATATACAATGACCAACTTTCTCTTTTACTTTAAAAATGCTAGCAAATCTGAAATGGATCTTCTTCCCATGAGTATTTTTCAACCTTTTATTGTCACCTGGAGGATGGCAATGCTTTTGGACTGCTGCCTGTATCCTTGCCCTCAACACCTAAGTGAATATTTGGTGATGGCAGTGCACACTCATAAACTCAGCCTGCTGATTACATTTCCATTAAAGACTGGAGCCAAGTCTGTCTGCTAATTTCCTTGCCAACAGCAGTTAGGTTTTTACAGTGGCCAGTGTAGTGTAAAGAAGTATCACTGTATTTTTTAGAGTACAAAGAGACAGCATAAGAAATTTAAGATTGCAGCTTTCATCAAAAATATTCAAAATATAACTTGAAGATAGTCTTTACATATTATGTGATTAATAATCCCATTGTTTTTCATGGTGAGTTACAATTATAGTATACTTTTTAGACTCCATTTGTCTATTGAAGGCATTCAGAAAATGAGAAGAATTAATATAAAAGGTATAATTCAAATCATTTACTTAGCAAACATTTATTATATTTTGAGCATGATGCCACATATCATGGTTTACAAAGTGAATGTAGTATAAGTGTTACCCTTAAATAACTTGCAAGTCAAGCTTGCCCACATTGAACATAAAGTATTTTGATAATAAACATGAAAACAAAATTCCTATGAAGGGAAGAAAATTCTTATAGCACCGTGTTTAGCAAAAATAAACTTAAATTCAAGGACTCAGAGTATCATTAGTAATAAATTTAAGTGTTGTCTCTAGTATTGAAACAATTCCTTAACAATTTTCTCTTTCCATCACCTTTCATGATGGAGTAAATATATTTGATCAAAATTCATATATTGAAGTCCTGACTCCCAATGGGATGATGTTTAAAGTACAATGTGGAGCAGAAAATTACAGTTAAATAAGATAATGAAAATGGATTTTCATCACAGGATTACATAGAGAGGAAAGGCTCCACAAATATCTAGGACATGGTGAAAATCTATTAGATAGAAAGGAGCTCTCAGCAGAACCTAACAATCTGATCTTAAACATCTAGTGAGAAAATAAATTTCTACTTTTAAAGCCATATAGCCTATGACACTTTGTTATGGCAGTATAAACTGATTTAGACATCTATCCAGTGGTAGGTAGTATATTTAGTACTTTCTTTGAATTTTTTTAATGTTTATCATAATCCTTCAAGGCAGTTTTTATTGTCTTTATTTTATAAGTATGTAAACTGAGGTAAGGGAGTTTAAGTAATTTGGATGGGATATTACAGCTAATGAATGGTAAGACCGAATTAAGCCTATATCCATCTTATCTCCACCAAAACTACATAATTTTGTGGCATGAATTTATTATTTATTGTTCCTATAATGACAAAATATCTACTCAGATATTCATGTTCTAACTTTTGAAATCTCCATTTTCTCCCATGTCATAATTTAGCAATAATACACAAAATAATTTCCAGTTGTTCTGAAGCATTCAAAATCCTTGATATGTATCTTTCATCTATATGAGGACTTCAGGAGCCATAGAGAATTATATTTTCCACCCTGGGATTCAAGTATCATCTTCTTCACTTACTGTTTAATTTTGTAGTGATAAGGAAAAGTAATGTAACAGTTGTCTGATCCAATATGATAACACATTCATCATGTGATTACTTTGATTGTTTGGCTCTGTTTGTGTTTATTATACAGAAAATATAAGGATGTGAATCAGTGGCAGGTGAGTCTGATAGGTACATCATTTTATGTACCAACTCCCCGTGAGGAACATGATCATGATGTACTGCAAACATGTAATAATAAAAAGTAAAAATTAAAAAAGTAGAACCCATATGGATGTTCTGCTGGTTTCATTTTCTTGTCACTTCTGGCCACCCAGCTTTTTC
>RJWM01049102.1:0-11245 GCA_004363535.1 Dasyprocta punctata
CATCTCAGAAAAAGCTTTCAAACCTATGAGCCGATGAAGGACAGGCAGATCGTAGATCTCCAGAGGAAATTGCCAGTGCCCTCTCACAGCTTACCCTGGCCACCAGAATCCAGTGCTCCACTGCTCTAGCCCTGTCTGTGGCCTTCATGGTGGGATCTCCAAGGCAGGTCGTGATGACACACTTGGCCACTTGGTTAAATTGGCCAATGGTATCCCGAACAGTGGAGGCCAGATGTTTGTTTCCTTTTTTGTTCCTCTGGGTCCAGGTGGAGCCTAGGCAGTCCCAGGGCACCACCTTCTTGAACAGCTCCTGTGGACAAATGTCACATGGGCATACCCCACCCCAGCTAGATTCTGCATTTTCATCTGGTGACAGGCAGGTGGCTGTGGTCTGATTTGGAGGTCAGAACACTGTAGATATGGACAGAGTCTTTTGCAAACAGCTGGATTGTTTTCTCTCCCCACTGGTGGTTGCCAACTCAGGAAGACCCAGGACCCAGCACTGATGTGAAAATGAGTAGGATTTTCCGCTTGGCCAACCTCAAATTTCCAGCAATAGAAGACTTCTCAGTCCTGCTAATTCTGAGATTTTTTTTCCTTTTCCCAACCTTGTCTGCCCTCTGCTCCTATGTTCACTTGAATGGCAAATTTCCTGTGACAACTGTGACTAGGAGATCTGTCTGGGTGTCTGATGTAGATAGAATGTAGTGCACTTCAAATGCCTACCACGTGGTAATTCTGGCCAGGTGTCCTGGGAAGATGACTAGGTCACACATACCCCTGCCCACATCTCTGTAAACACCCTCCTCTATCATGTGGGCCCAATCTCTGTCCTGCTTCCATTTGTCCAATCTGAGTTGGACTTAGTCACTTTGTGAAACTGGTATCATCAGTGCCCCATCTCCACTGCCTTCATCCACATGAGGATGGTGAGGTTTAGGTGCTAAGGGATAGGTTCAGGGGATGCAGTAGGTAGGATATGGAAGCTCAGTCTGTCATAGATCCGTGGAAGCTGGTGAGGGAATAATTGGACTGAGACAAGAGGTGCAGGAGAATGGGCTGCCCCTGCCCTGTCCCCACAGAGCTCAGCTGCTCACCGCATCCATCAGGGTCAGTTGCTGAGCTAGGAGCTTGGGAGAGAAGTCTCGGAGCACCTTCTGCTGGGACCCATTTGTCGTTCCCGAAGACAGGCAGGAGGGCTGTGCAGCTGGCTTCCGCTGCTCTCCTGTCTCCAGAGGAGACTTTTTCTCTGGTGCTGGCTCTGGCTGCACAACAGCCTCATGTCCTTTCAGATGTTGATCAGGAGCTAGAAGGGGGAAGGCTCAGCAGGTTAGTCACTTTCCAGTGACCTGGCAAGCACAATAAAGATATGGCTCCTCTTTTGGGCATTCCAATGCCCAATCGAAACCCCAGAAACGCTTCCAGACTGCCGTGCCCCTCACCATGAGCTTGTGCCTTGTTGGGCTCTTGATGTTCCACTTCATCAATGAGCATGTTCAAAGGAGTCTCCAGGACTGCTCCTGGTGACTTCTCCTGTATGCCTGCCCCCTGGACTCGGAATTTGGGGATGTATGATTGGCGGTACCATTGTGGCCGGGTTTCCAAAACAGTAGAAATGGTCCTGGGGAGAGATGAATGAGCAGCAGAGTCAGAGTCTCATCCTTTCCTTCCACTCTGTCTCTGCAAGACACCGTTGTGTTTTGCCTGATCCTGTCTCTCTATCTCAAGGACAACTCAACGCCACCCTTAGCCCCTGAGGCTGTCCTAGCATTGCCTGATTTTGTCAAGCAGGGCTAATTCTAACCCTGTGACATTCATATTGACATTCCTTTCGGAGAGAAGGATGCACAAACTCCATCCATTTGAGCTGTCAGGGTTGGGCTCCAGGCAGACTTGAGAGCAGTCTGCTCATGCCAGCTCCAATCTGGCCTCCGGCTTCTCTGAGTTGGGATGGGTGATTTGATGTGGAGGACCAGCAGAACTGAGAGCTGGTGTGCTGAAGGTGAGCCTCCCAGTTGACACCCCTGTGTTGCCTGGTCCTGTCTCTTTGTCTCGAGGACAACCCAACCCCACCCCCAGAGTGCCTGGTAATGCCAGTGCTCATATGCACTGAGCACTGTTAAAACTGCTGTCAGAGTCCTGCAACAACTTTCAGTCAACAAGGTGTGCTCGTAGTCTAGTCAGCAGGAATCAGAGAGGCAGAGAAGAGGATCCCATGTGAAAGAAGACAGCCAAATGGCCCACCAAGAAAATACCATGGAGTGCAATATGGAGATTTAGTACATACCCACTCACCGTCATGCCACCAAGAGGACTCTGTTTTCCGATGGAGGGTACTGAGGACTGGCATCAAAGATTGGAACTACTCAAGTCTCACTTTTCCACATCCTTAGCCAGGTCACTGGGAATGTTCCTCAGAAAGAATCTGAAATGGTAACAAAAAGAGCCAAGTATTATTTAGGAGCCTTCTCAGCATTTGGCTTCATCTACAGCTCTACCTCAGAGCTGGCCCAAGAGCTGGGAAAGCATAGGCTCCAGAACGGCAGGGGTGGCCAGCCTCATGACCGCTCTGGTCAAGCCTGTGCTCACCAACCCGTGTGATCAAGTCTCCACGCTGACAACTGCCAACGAAACAGAGCAGTTTTCAGGCTGTGATGTAAGTTTCCTTTGCTGTTTTGTGTAGCAATTCTCACCGCATGTTAAAATGATGCTGCCTGCATTTGTGCATTCTTGGATTGTACGGACAGCTGATCCTAGTTAAGCCATGTGAATGCTCATGTTTTTTGATGTTGATAAACAAAAATAGTGGATTTTTTCTTTATGATTAATATTAAATGAGGGCAGGAATTCTATTGTAAAGCACAAAGGCATTTAATTGATATTATGATGACATCCTCCATATATCATCATACTGCATCATTTGATGTTCAAAATTCTTAACCTCTGTCTCAATATTGAACAGATTCCAATTTTTCTGCATTGCTAAGCCAAGATTTTCTTTATATGAATCAGGTTTTTTGCACGTAAGGTTTTTATTGGTGAATTGCTTTTTTTTTTCTGTATAGGAGACAATGGATGTAATATGCAGTGAAGGCAAGGATTTGTAATTGACACTGATAGGAAAGCATCAAAATTGGTGCTCTTTAAAGGAAAATAAGTGATTTTACATTTTGAAGAAGAATGACACAAGGTTGTGAGACAAAGTTTTTGGAGACACAGTAAATTTCTAAGTTTCTTTTGAGGAAATGAACCAGGGAGAGTCAGGCATGATGGCACACATCTGCAGTCCCAGCACTCTGGCAGGCTGAGAGTGGAGTACCAAAAGTTCAGACCTAGTCTGAGCAACTTAGCAAGATCCTGTCCCAAAATTATATTTGATTTCCTTTTACTTTATTTAATTTCACTTTATTTTTTGTCTTTTTTGAGACAAAGTTTCACTATGCAGTTCAGGCTGGCCTTGAACTAGTCTTTGTAGCCCAGGGTGGCCTTGAACTCACAGTGATCCTTCTGCCTCAGCCTCCTGAGTGCTGAGATTACAGGCATGCACCACCATGCTTCGGTCAAATCAAAAACTGTACAAAGGGGCTTGGGATGTAATTCAGTGAAAACACTAGGTTTAGTTCCCAGTACCAGAAAACAAGGAGGGTTTGATACACAAACTTGCATTTCAAGCACTTCTCTAAGCTCTTTTTGTGCTCTGTTTTGAAAAACATTTATTATTCCTGACTGAGAATTTGGAACTCATGAATACAGTGGGCAGCCCTAGAAGAGTAAAGACTGCCTCATTTAACAATAAAATGATGGGTAGCACTGTCTGGTAGTAGTAATTTTTTTTACATTATTGTCAGTATAAAAATAACCTTGATACTTGATACACATTAAATAATGACATCATAATTTATATTGGCTTCTACTTACCTGCCGCGACCCATGTGGCTTCTGAGGTTCTTGGGGTGAAGGATCCCAGAGGATGAGAAAAATAAAGAAGAGACAAAGCTGGGGTCAGGTGGAGCCCTTATCCTCCTGATGGGTACTGCTCAACCACTGTAACAAGGTTATTTATATACTCCCCAGGATGTTAATTTCAACCCCACCTCCTAGTGACTTGTTTGCCTGGCTGGCCTGGGCCCCCTTGCCTTCTTGGTGCTGGAACAGCTTGTTTAGGTGGTTTGTTTTGAGCTGTCTGTTCTCAGGGCTGGTCTTTGCTTTAGCCCCACACATATGATCAATCACCAGCATCAATGGCTCCCTACATATCCCTCTTTTTTTGTTGTTGTAGCACAGGATGGGTGGTCAGTTGAAGCTGGAGGAGCTGTGTTAGAGAATTGTGTAGAAGATCTTTTCATTCTTGAACAGTTTTCACTTTAAGTGCAGTGAAGGATTTTTATGCCCCTGCATTGCTTTAGCCCCCACGTGTCATATGGCACAGAGGGTGTGGTCATCTGAGCTGAGCTTCTTTGAGTTTAACTAAAATCTTTTGCCCTGAGGGTGCTGTCTCCAAGGCCTAGTTAGTCCCTTCTGTGGCTCCCTGGGCCTCATCTCACCTAGGAGGGGAAAAGGCAGCTGAGGCAGCTGCAACTGAATAGACTGACCTTGAACTGCCCCATCCCCAGTTATAAATGTCTCATTCCTTCCTTCCTAGAACTGGGAGTGCTGAAGGCTCAAGAACTTATCTCTGCCTGCCATCATCTCTGCAGAGCACAGCAGTGCATCCACAGAGTATGACATAGGGAGAAGTATTCAGGTGGGCCTGCCTTTCTCCATAAGGAGCCCAGTGTAGACCTGTGCCACGTCTACTATACTAGGTCTGCCTGCTGCCCCTAAATGGCTCTGGAAGGCGTGGGGACACCATGGACACCGAGGGAAGAAGAAACCTGGAGGGTGGATCCCTGGGCCTCGCTGTGATCTTGGGTAAGGTTTCTGACTCAACACAATGTTCACTCAACTTTTGAGCACAGCAGTTGGCAAGAGACTTTCAGGGGCCCACTAGACACTAACAGAACTTTGTGTCCAACTGAAACCTAACTGGCAAAACTGGCAAAACAGCTGCTCAGCTGAAATGGGAAGGGGCCTGGCTGGTCACACAAAAACTTCCACCACAGGTCCTTGGCACCTTTAGTTTTCAGATGAAACCCATCAGAAAAGGTCATGCAGGCAGTTTACATCCTTGAAATTCTCAAATGGAAGGAATTTGAACTCCTACATCTCCTCATTATTCTGAAATTTCTTTTACCTGTCTTGACAAAATTTTACCAAAATGCCAGAAGTTGTCTACCAAGGACACTGCAATGAGCAGGAACCTGGCCATCAAAATAAGTTAGAGGACAAGATTTAGGGTGAATATGCTTAGGGGACAAAGGGGTAAAGCTGGGAGGGGTTCTTGTGTTTCTTTTCTTTCTCACCAGAAGAATACTCAAGAAACTCAAGCTATGCCTTTTCTGGAACAATAGGAAGGTGGATCTTTTTGTCCTCGGTTAGGCTGGGTGTGGGACTGGAGTGGGGGTTCATCAGGCCCTGGTACTGAGAGGTAGAGATGTCACTGGGCAATCCAGAAAGGGTCAAAAGCTGGCAGAAGGAGAAGATCTTGGGCTTCAGTGCTGGCCTCTCCTGCTGCCATGTAGTTTCCCCCAGGCTGTTTGGTGCATGTGGTAAGACTTCCTTGTTTCCACAAAGAAAGTTGGTAAGGAAATCGGGGCTTGTTCCTCTTCAGTGTCTACCTACACTCTGGCACGAGGGGATGCCCTGCCTGCCACAGAAACAGGCATATCACGGAAACCCTGTGGGACAGGTGGTCTAAGGGAAGCTCAGCTCACGTCACAGTGGTTTACCGAGACTGATGTTTGGGTTTGCTGTCACTTCCTGGTGGTCCCTTTGCAGACTCTACTGATCATTCTTGGGACTCTTACGTCACTGCCCAGTGGGCAATGACATCATCTCCAGAAGAATTATTAGAAATGTCTCAGGGACTCATACATTCCCAATGGATCCTAACTGACCAGATCTCCGAAAACATTGCTCAAGCAATTCCCTGCCCTGTCAGAGTTGGCACACTGGGAGACCGTGTTCTAAATAGATGAGCAGAGAGGTCTGCCCAAGGAACTCCCCTGGGTATTTCTAACAGAGGTGATCCATTGGGCATGGTTTCCAGTCTAACTCATGGGGCAAAGATTCCTGAGAGACTGTGGCAAGCAGGATACCTTGGCCTCTAGCCCTTCTCACCTTTGGCTGTGTAACTTAAGATGTCACAGCTCAAAGACCAGAATGAATTCCTGCAAGAGCTACAATCAGAGTGGATTAGTGGAAGAGATGGCAATGAGAATCTGTTTTAGTTACTTGTCTCATTTCTGAGACAAACTACAGGACACCCAAAGATAAAGGGGGAGAGGTTTAATTTTAGTTCACAATTTGTAGTGGGTTTCAATCCATAGGAAGCTGGTGCCTAAGGTAGGGTGGCATGGCACAGAGCCATGGCAGAGGAAAACTGTATGGCAGGCAGTGCGGGCAGGAAGCAGCTAGCCCGCCTTCCATCTTTCCCTTCATATTACATCCAGGCCTCAAGCCTATTGTGTGGTGCCACTCACACCCGCTGGGGGGTAGGGGTGGGCTTCTGTCTTTAGTAAATGCATTCAGCCACACCCAGAACTATGCTAAACCAATTAATGTCACATGCCCTTAATTTGAATATCACACACCCTGACCCAGCATCACACACCCATGATCCAGCCACCTCTCAAAAGCCCCACCTATGAGTGCCCGAGGCTTTGGGGGTTTTGTGGAGAAATTCAATCAACAGCAGCCAGGAGTTTAGGAAAAGGCAACAAACTTTCTTTAATGCCAGCAGACCTGAGAGGAGTATTCTCCAAAATCTGAGGTACTGACCCCAAAAGTGTGTCTTTTATACAGGATGGAAGCAAGTTAAAAAAACTAAGATAAGCATAGCCAAAGGTGATGGTACAGTGGTATCTGTGGTGAGCACAGCTGTATGCAGCAAAGCTGTTTGTTATGGATTAAAAACTCGTGGTCAACTTAGCACCAGCTGAATTAATTCAGCTGGTGTTGAGTAAAGATGCTCCACCTGAAGGAAGTTGGGAGCATAAATAGAGACATGGAGAAGAAGAGAGAGGCATTGTGGGTTCTTTTAAGAGTTGATGTTTGAGCCGCTGGTTCTGAAGGTGCTTGTCATGCTGGCTTCCCCAATATGGATTTGGCCATCATTGTTGGAGGAGCTCGGGACCTCATCAATGAGAGTGGCTGTGGTTCACATTGCGGGAGCCCTGCTCCTCACATTGTGCATCACCTCCTGGCTCTGGAGGGGAGGCTGTGTGCCAGAGAAGCTTGTCACGCTGGGCTTCCTGACCTGTGTTCGACTGTTCTCTATCGTCCAAGGAGCACGGGTCCTCGTTGCCATTAGAGATGGCTGTGGTGCTCTTCAGGGCAGCCTCACTTCTTTTGAGCATGACTTCTCAGCTCCCAGGTAGAACCCTCAACCCACTGCACAGCTCCTTCACCCCACTGGCATAGACTTCCTAGTTCCACTGCTGACCTTTGGCCTTCCCAGCACAGAACTGTAAATAGACTGGCATGAGTCCTTATTGTGGACTCTTAGATTTCCAGTTGGATTTGTGGGAGGCACTGTCATGCATTTGGATCTCTAGCTGGAGTCTTGCATGACATTGCTGGGGGATCCAGGCCTTCGGCTAAATATCCTGGGTCTTAGTGTTGTGGATAGATTTTCCTGCACTTTCTTGTGTTTAACTTTCGGTGATGATTATAAACAGTATTACAAACTCTGTGTCCTATACGCAGTTGTTCTCCCTGTAACCCCTGACTACAACACTGTTTTTAGCACAGTTACAGAAGTTCTAATTTGAAAATGACTCAAGTGATTTAGCCAAATGTAGTGGCAGAGAACAGAATGACTGCAGATTTATTGGCCCAAATGACTGCAGTTAGGTCAGGATTTCTGACATAAGGGGACACCCGATGACAAGCCATCACAGCGTCCCATCATGTGACCCAGGGTAAAATGTTACTGCAGCAGACAGGTGTGGTGGCACATGTCCATAAGCCCAGCGCTCTGTGGGGAGAGGATGGGTGAAGCAGCAGGATTGCACATTCAGCCACAGTTTGGGCAACTTAGCAAGACCTTACCTCAAATACTTCCAAAAATGGTTTTCAGGGTATGTCAGTGTGTATGCTCTGGTTTCAGTCTGCAATACTGAAAAAAATCACCATGGAGGTAAACAGAGGCATCTGACATCACAGAAAGCTCATCAGAAAGATAGGATTCCAAGGGCAAGGACCTGAGATTTTATCTTCCCTGAAATAGGCCACTGGAATGTGGTTTTTCAAGACGAATGCAATCACATTGTGTATTTAGTGATGACTGAATTTGCTAGATAAAGAGTAGGTCCCAGAGCGCAGGGGTGTAGCAATAGGGCTGGGTTGACAGCTGTGTGAAGCGTGGGAAGAGTCCACACTGGCTGTGTATTTGGCAGGTGGGTAACCTGAACGACTCTCTGAGAGAGCAGATTTGAGCAGTGAGGGAAAGAATGGAACCATGACTGACACTGGGTTTGGGGCTGGATCAACTGTACAGTGTTACCATGGATCATCACAGATCTGAAGGGAGACTAGAGGACAAAGAGCTGGATGAGTAACAAGTGTAGGGTGGATATAGTACATGTGAGATGTCCACTGGATAACCATGAGAAGGCACAGTGGACAGTCACAGGTAAGAGCTGGAGTTCAGGACTGGCAATAGAATTTAAGATGTTAATAGTAGACTTATCACAGCACACATTACAAGTTATTCTAAGACATCACTGACAGACTGAATATTGATAGATAAGTGGGCTATCCTGAATTTATCTCTTCCTTGTCAAATTCAGTCTGCATCCTTCTGTCCAATTCTTCTAGCCTGGGGAAGCTCCAGGACTTGAGAATGTTATCAGCAGGGTCCCAAGCCTAGCAACCTCTGGACAGATTTGGTGACCTCAAGAACTTGGTAGCAGATGGAAGAAGAGGGCCATGATCAACTGGCAACTTGTAGTAGGTAGTAATCCTTTGTCATGAGGGAAAGCATCAAACACACTTGTGAAGCCTGTGGGAGCTGGAAGACGACTATCATTGGAAGAAATTATAGTCCAAGGCTTATTATGACCTAAAGCAATTTGAGGAGAACAGAAGGGAAATTGCTATTTTTCATACCAATAAGGCCTTTTGATAGGAACTTTTAAAGGAATAATTCAGTAGGACTCGAATTTTCAGATCCCAGATCCTGTGCACTACTCTTGGGTGGTATGTGTCTCTCTGTAGTTTTATTGCCTTCCCTAGACTGTAGAGTTCTTATGAATATGCATGTGCTTGAGTATACTGAACAGCCTTCAACATTAATGACACACAGGTTTGGCAAAGATATGTATTCATTAAATCTTGGAATGCCTTTCATTCCCTGGTTAAAAATCTCAGTTTGGATTTGTTTCTTTAACTTCACCTATCTTAATTCTGAATAACCATTTAATTCAGATGCCACTCCTTCTAAGAAGTCTTCCCAGGACCATCCAAAAATAAGGATTCTTTTAGGTTTTGTACACATACATTTACCCAGCTTTCATTTGTAAAAGAACTGAAAAGCATCAAAACAGAAAATCAGTTCAAAGTACACAAAGCCAATTGCAACTAAAATATATTTGTTATTCACTTCCTGCTTTTGAATTCCTTCCCCTTCATCACTGAATTTATGAAATTTTAATGTTTATTGAGATTTGTATGCTTTGAATTCAGAATAAACTGAAAAGTACATGTACATTCAAAAATCTCTTCCTCCTGCAAACTATAGTATTTACTCTGAGTTTTGAAGAATTTAAAACCACAGCTCATACCATGACCTGAACTGAGTGCTTGAAGCCCTAAAGTATTAAATATATTTTTATTTCTATTTTATCTATGTATCTATCTATCTATCTATCTATCTATTTATTTATTGGTACCAGGGATCAAACTCACAACCTTGCCTGACAGGCAGGCACTGTGCCACTGAGCTATATCCCCAGCCCAGATATATTTTTAAAGACACAAAAATGTTGAAGAAAGCAATCAAAAATGTATTAAATCTCTGAAGATAGAATAATTTCTAGAATTTAGCTGACCATTCAAAGTCAAAAGGAAATGACAGATGGATTTTATTTCGGTAACTAATATATAGGATTTGTTTCCTGAAGATACAAAGGCCTAACGTCAGTGCTGATAGGACAAATAGCTGCAGTTCCATGGCAGAGGCACAGGTTGGCCTGAGCCGTAGTCTCGGCCCGCTTGTGTCCAGCAGTCCTGTAGATATGGATAAGGCAGTGACCTTGAGCTCTTCCCTCCATCTGAGGCCTTCCCCTGCCCATGGAGGTGGAGGCTTGCTTTGCCCTAAGTGTGCATGTGTGGAAGAGGGAGGGACTTCACCTGTCTCGATGCAGCCTGAAACACCAGAAGATGAATGCCAGAGGACTCCCGCCTCAGCTTCCCTGCCCTCTTGCTTGAGAATTCTCTGGTGTATTCCATACTCTTGGGGGATCCTAGCAGGACTGAGACCCAGCTTCCCACAGGAATAAAGTCCTTATTCATGCAAAGTGTATTGGTTTTCTCCTTTTTCTGCATTACTTCTCCCAGTGGTTTCTTGTGACTTCTGGGTTCACCTTCAAAAGAACCTCCTGGTGTCCTCATCTTTGTCTTCAAGTCTGTGTGGAGTACTCAAATTCCAACAGCCTCCAACAGTTTCTATTGTTAATTTTTTAGGATACAGTTGCATTCACTTTTTAAAAAAATTTTTTAGCTATTCATTGCTTTGTGGGCCTACTCAATGACTACTTTCTAAATGAATGACATATGTTGAGAATTTTAGCATTTAGATTCCAGAAAAGGAAGTCCTATGTCTTTCCAGCCACAGCCAAGTTTCTATTTGCATTTCTATTAGGTTCAAGTTTGGAACACACATGCATGCAAGCCTCAGCTTCTTTTGGGAAATTTAACTTAGGAACTACAACTTGTGAAAATGAAGCATAAATCTGGTTTATTTATAAAAAATAACTTCACACTTCTCTTGGTAGATTTTACTGTTGGGAAATCACCAATCTATTGAATGGCTAGAATCAGTCAGTATGCTAAGATGTCACAATGTAAAGCTACAGTGTAGTACATCTGCTGTTAAAGCTCTAAATTATGAAGCTGAAGCAACAGATGTCCTGGTGCAGAGTGG
>RJWM01049103.1:0-11244 GCA_004363535.1 Dasyprocta punctata
AATATAGAAACAGTGATTACAAAATGGAATATTTAAAACTAAGAATGCAAAAATGTTTGATTGCCTAATACATCAAATCCAAGGTATAGTCACTGGGATGATTGGCTGGAACCGACTACATTTTGAAACTTCACACTTATAATCTGACTAATAGGTTTTGAATGTTTTATTTGTGCAGCATTAATATATATGAGAAAAATTCATGTTTACCAAGGTAGGGAATTTGGGAAAAAGAAATAGACCTGGAGTGAATGAAGGGGGAGTGACTAAAATGTTAGTAAATGGTGCAGTTTCTAGAAGAGATGAGCGATATTGTATCTTTATGGGTTAATTACTGAGATGTGATTTTTTTGTGCAAAAGGATAGAAAGTAGTTTTCAGTGAACAAACAGGGTATATCTTATTTCATGCCCCTGAAGCATGATGACTACATCTCTGTTGAAGAGGAAATCTAGACTTCAGTTAGGACAATATTTTAAGGAATTATTCTGCGAAAGTGCTGGGTTCACAGGAATGTGCGTAGTGTAACCTGGAATTTCAGAGCATGTACTGTAAGGTTTTGTCTGAGAATTGAAAGTACCCTGGTAGTTTGTGAAATGGATAGAGCAATGTAGGCTGCAAGACTGCATAAGAGGGCTGGTCCTTATTCTCTAAGATGACAGGAAACCAGTACTATTGTGAAGCTATGAACACTGGCTTTGTTGTTATAGCAGCATAAGGTTGGGTGACTCTTGAACACCGTTTTGGAAAAATTACAGAACTGTGGCTATGGGGGATGTTTTGAATGATTTACTTGATGTCTTTCATCAAATATGTAATAATAAATGTAGCATATTTCACCAACATATAACTCTTTTGTGCTATTTTCATGTATGTATTTGTATACACATAGATGTATCTAAGTATTTCTGATTCTAAGTGGAAATAACTCTGTACTAATTTTGTGCTACATTGACAATAGTTATAAATTTCAGCAATGTGCTTATCAAAGCAAGTATGTAATAAAATAATGTAACTAAATTTTTCTATATATAATTTAATCATATGTCATATAAACCCAAAGAATTAAGAAAACGTGTGTTATCTATCATTCCATTAAGCAGATATTTAAAACTTGAAACTAATGTCAGCTTTTAAGCTAATTTATATTTTTATAATTTTTATTTCATGAAAAAATTACATAGCAAAATAATGAAAATAGTAGCAGTTAATGCACTCAACTATTATCTTCAATGTATTTACTCAGAGTACAAGACATAGACAAAAAGATGCTTTCTTATAAGTAAGACACAAATAGATAACAGCACAAAACTGTTTTAAAAAAAGAGCTAAGAGGAACTAGTAGTTTAAATGAAACAAATTACCCTATCAAACTATTTTTACTGTAAATGTTGAACACTAGTTCTTAGCATGTAACCCATATCATATTAGTTACATTTTCATTGTGTGTATATTAATAGTGAAGTTTTTAATAGGTTTTTCTTAAATATGACCTTTTGTGCATTAATGTGTGAGACATTAGCAAAATTTGAAAAATCTAAGATTATTTTCAATGTATAATTTAAATTTAAATTTTGTACATTTTATTGTAATTTTTATTATTTGTAAAAACTGAGAGTCTCACCCTATTCTCAATTTGTTGATTTATTTGAAATTAATTGTTGGCAGAAATAATAATTATTTTTAAAAATAATTACTTTACTGACTTTAGTTACAATTTACAGTTACAAAATTTAGCTTTAAGCAAAAAATAATTCCTGTCATAAAATATTTTCCTGAGTAACTTGTGGAATATTTAGTAAATTATTCTTATATCATTTACATTTCTTAGTATACTATTAGAAAATTATTTGATCTAATAGTGAGCAACTTATTTAATTTAGATGAAAGTAAGGTTTCAAGTCATACATATGTCTATGATTTTCAAAGTTTTAAGTGTTTTCCCCTGTTTAGGTTTATTAAGAACTTAAAAAAAATAAGCAAATAGAAAATTAAATGGCAATAAACATATTATTTATTTCCAATAGATTTTCCTTAGTCTCGGTGTCCTTCATGGGAAAATCTTTTTAAAAATTTGTTCTTTGATAATTTCATGTTTTTTCCATGCAATTCTAAGTGTTATGTATAAAAATTTAAATTTTGGTACATCACCTTGATCAATACTATTAAAACAACAAAAAAACCTTAAAATTTAGCTCAACTAATCTCATCTAAATTTTTGCTTCCATTGAAGTAACCAGATTATTTCTAGATTTAACAATGTTTGTAGTAGTTTTGACTTCTGATTTCATAGGATGAGGCCCTTAATTTTTATTGTCATCATATTTTCCCCTTTTCCAATTCAACTTCTAATAGGAATAGTGTTAATTTATGTTACCATTATACCATTACACTTATAAATAATAACCACACAGAACCTACAGGTGAGTCTTTGATACTTAGTTTACTTATGGTATAATACTGAAAACAGGTTTATAATTGTTTAAATATTATGTACTGAACAACCCAATCTATCATCTTTGTTTCCTTCACGATGGGTCCGAACACCTGCAATTTAAAGGAAGAGATGTTTATCTCAATTCGCAGTCTGTACAGGTTTGTCTTTATGTGGCTGGCTGGCTCCAAAGGAGGAGGGCCTATCTGAAGGGTGTAGCAGAGGTATGCTGCTTGGAAAAAAGCAACGGGAAGCACACAGTATGAACGGAGGAGATTGAGAAGGAAGTGAAATCTTTGAAGTCAAGCCCCAGTGTGTCCTATCTCCTCCAACCAAACCTGCCCCTGGCTCCCAAAAGAAAACCAGTCACACCACTCCAAGATCCTATAACCTTCCAAACACAGGCAGCCTTGGGAGGCCATTTCAAATGGTAACCGTAACAGTCATAAGATACACAGAACTCAAAGATATTTTCTTACTATTACAATTCTCCAAAAATAATGCCCCAAGCACTGTAGGCAAATGCAGCTTCTATTCTTACATTCATAAATGTTTCAAAGTTATTCTACACTTTAATTTGCTTTACTATTAGACCATGCCTCCTGTTTCTCCTGAGGGTACTGATTCATTTTCTTTTCAGCTTTGCATCACTGGCTTTATTAGTCTTCAACAGAATCAGCTCTCAAAAAATTCTTTGCAAGGCAATCCATGTCTTTCCCTTTGTATGAATATCTTGATTCTTGCTAGAAGTCTTTCTCAAGCAATTCTCTTGTCTGTCTGTCTTTCTCTTTGTCTTCCTACTACTGGGGTTTGAGCTATATCTGCAGAAGTTTTTCTTTTCTTTTCTTTTCTTTTCTTTTCTTTTCTTTTCTTTTCTCTTCAGACAGAATCTTGCTATGTCACTAAGCAACCCTGGCTGGGCTTGAATTTGGACTCCTCCCGCCTCATCCTCCTAGTGTGATGGAATTATAGGGGCATGACACCAAACATAGTTCCCTCAGAAAGTTTTAATGGGGTACATTTTCTATTTTCATGTTCAAAATTGATCTTTATTACCATTGATCAATAGTTTGTATACACATTTAGGTTCAAAATCATAGACTTTATTCATTTTATATTATTTTCACATAATGTTTCAGATGTCTGTTTGAATTCTGATTACATTATGTTCACTTTCTTTTTTTTTTTTTTTTATTCGGGAAACTTTTCCTGTTGCCATCATTTTAGTTTCTAGATATTTCTTGTACATGTATGGATGTTTGTAACTGAATTTTTTTTCTGTTTTCTTACAGAGGGCTATTTTATTTTGAAGATTCATACTATTTTTAAGTTTTGAGAAATTTTATTCTTTTTATTCTTTACTGATATTTGTTTCTAATTTTTTTCAACACTTCTGAAACTGGGACTTACATGAATAAAAGCCATCTTGAACGAGATTTCTATGTATTTCAATAACCACAACATTTCTATTTTTTACCTCTTTATGTTCAGAAATTATTCAAAACTCTGAATCTTTCTACTTGCATGTTTTACTTGTCCAATGTTATTTCTAATTGTCATCTTAAGAAATCTTCATTTCATTATTGTATCAACTCTTTGTAGCACTTCTCAAATATTTTTGCAAACACTAATTAAAATTTCCTAGCTTTTCCAGAAATAACTATATCTTTCCTGGGGTTTTTCCTTTCTTTACTCATGTTGTCTGTTGTCCTTGCCCTCCCTGGCTTAATTTTATGTCAATTGTTGTATCCTTGGAGTTGGATGCATTTGTCTGACTGCATCCAGCCCTTTGGAACCCACTGCAGTCTTTACAAGTGAGTCATCCTCACTGTTGCTCCTGACTCATGAGGAAGCCTGGGCAAGTGGGTTAGAACTAGTTCAGTGCTGACCAGTGCCTGGCTCCTCTACCAGGAAGTCTTGGCTGGAGTAGTCTTGCAGGAGTGGCTTGGGCTCTTGGAGCTGCACAGCACTGTGATGGTCTTTCCACTTGTCTCCATCTTTCCTTCTCTCTCCCCTGATTTCCACTTCTGCATCTCAAAGCTCACTTTCCTTTCTTGATCCCATTAAATTCATCTTTCATGGACTTTTAGAGCAATGTATTTCCTATTTTTTTTTTTTTTTTTTTTTTTTTTTTTTTTTTTTTTGTAGCACCGGAGATCAAACTCACAACCTCGCACCTGCCAGGCAGGCACTGAAGCCACTGAGCCAAACTCCTGACACTATTTTTGCGAGGCAGGGTCACACTATGTAGCTCAGGCAGTCTCCCGAGTGCTGGGATTTACAGAGTGCACCACCATGCCCGGCTAGCAATATATATCTTGCTTATCTCTTATCTTAATGTCTGCAGAGTTCCTGAGCTGATGCATCAAATCCTTCTTCCCGTTCTGTAGAATAGGTTGATTGTCACAGTCACCTAGAGTCAGTTTCCATGGGCTTCAATGAACTTCTAAAAAGAGGACAGATTCCAAACTCTGCATTGACAGATACAATATTGTAAATTTTTGTTTGGGTAGATGATGAAGCCACCAGGAAGTTGCTACATTGGTTTAGAAAGTCTTTCACCACCTTCATCCTGAGGGACATGAACATCACAGTATGGAACATGCTGCGGTGTTTGGGAGGAGGTGGACTCTTGCCCCAGGTGCTGTTCCCATTTGTAGTGTCAGCCCTTCTTCTACACTGACCATTTCTGCAGGTTCTAGACAGCTCCAGCATGAAAGTCTGAAAACTGTATCATACCTCCTCCTTGTTTCATTGATGCATAAGTTAAGGAGCAGCTCTCCTAATCCTGACTGTAGTTTAAAACGCTTCTGCCCCACTCTGCCTCTCCTCTTCTGCAGAACCGCTCTGATGTTTTTATTCTACAGGTATCAGACACCTTCTCACAGGTATACTTTGTGCAGAACTTGTTGTTGGTTTGACACTAGACCTTGGGGTGTGGTTAATGCTAGGTAAGTACCTGAGAAAAATTTTTTGGATTTCACAAGGGCACTTCGAAGCCTGAAGATTCAATTGGGACCAATTAGTCATCTGGCAAATCCAGTTTTTCTTTTTCTTAAGTGTATTTCTTTCTTTCTCTACTTCCGTTTCAGTGATTTTTTTTTAAGAGGGAAGAAACAGACGTGCTTCATTCTTCATTTAAGGACATCGGTTCTAAATTAATGGAAAATATTCTTTTCATTAAAAAATTAAATAGGGTTTAGATGACTAACTCACAAGTTACTTCTCAAAACTTGATACACACAAGGGAGACAGTACCAAGAATTCACAATTGATATTAAAGTTATAATAAATCATTGCTATAATTTTCAATATTTATTGCACTTTTTATGTTTTATATCATAGTAATTCTTTCCTGAGTTTTATTCTAGTTAGTGTATAGTGCACTATATTTTTTAATATGCTAAATATTTAAAATATATATCAAGAATTTACAGCAGGCTAAATAAGCATATTTTTCTTTCTTGCCTATATAATATTCAACTGTAGATGTCCAACAACGCTAAGAAGTGAATCTTATCACTTCCAGAGCAAGCATATAAACACGTCATAAACCAATTAAGACACTGATCAGGGTTGGGTGCCACAGATCATATACTTTAATGTATATGGGAAAAAAATTTGTAGAGAAAATTATTTTATTTACCATTTATACATTAAGAACCAAGCACAGAAGCACAAACATGGCTTGCACACATATTTATTCTGGCACCACAATAATAAAATCCTTTCACACATTCAGGCTATTTCACATATCCTCACACATACATGTAAACTTTTATGTGAAAGGATTTAACTACAACATGAATTATGAATTTGCTGATGTTTGTCACTGTTTTATTTCATCAAAATCTAACAAACAAAAGGAATCTGATCACATACACACAAATTTTTTAAGTGGCATCACAAACCATGTACTGGAAAGCATTGTACTAAACTGAAGAATTTTGAAATCTTACAATTTTTCTGTAACAGAAAATTCAATACCTTCAGTAAAGCCCTTTGAGCTCCAGCTATAAATTTTGTGAAAAGAGTCACAGAAGAAACTGAAAGTTCACATGTGTGATCTGTATTCCCTTTCTCATGGTAGGATTAGGAGATAATTTATACAGTACATGATGGATATCTTAATTTTCTCATTGCTGAGACAAAATACCCAAAATATTCAAAAGTTAAAGGAGGAAACGTTTATTTCAGTTCACATTGTTAGAGGCTTCAGTCCATAACTGACTAGCTCCAAGGAAGGATGACACGGTGGAGCAGGAGAGCAAAGGAGACAGAAGGCAGAAGGCATCAAACTACAAGAGACAATAACAGCTTTTCCTGTTCCTTTTATACTCCATCTAGGGTACTGGGGTTAGGGATAGACTAATTTAGTAATTACACTGGACTCGTTTAGTAACCACACATCCTTAATCTCAGCATCACACACTGTAGATCCAGCCACTTCTGGAAAATCCCTATTTTTGACTGTATGAGGCTTTGAGGGGACATCTAGATCCAAGCCATAACAAGGGGGTTGTGAAAATTGAATCGTGGAGATATTAAATGGCATCCATTTATTGGCAAGGCTACTATCACTCCCTAGGATTCTTGAGTTAAAAGTGTCTTTTTTTGTTTTTTGTTTTGTTTTGCTTGCTATGCAGATATCCATCTTCTTAGACTTTATTTTTGAAGACGTTTATTCCCTTTATTCTGCTTTGTAATATGTTGTTCAAGATAAACAATTTGTTCTGAGACATGTAATTTCAAAAGGATCATATGAAAAACATTTGTGTCTTGCACATTGGCCACAAGACAAATTCAATCATTTGAAACTTTTTAAGTCCCAAGGAAAGAAAAATCTGCTAGGATGAATGACTGACGGCTATGGTTTGTGTTTAAATGTCCTACCAAAGCCTCATGCAGTCATGGGGGACAAGGCTTTCAAAGGTGGCTGAGTCTAGTGTTTGTGACTGATTTGTTATTTAGTGCTGGGAATGGTGGTATGAGTACTGCACCCACCCAGGGGAGGGGAGCCAGCACATAATATTAGGGAGGAAAGGACTCATGCTTTCTCCTTTTGCCCTTTTCACTCTTGCTGCTTTTGAAATCTGTTACACATGCTATGAATGGCTGCCCCTCAAACACACCACCCTGACTTGGAACCAGCTGATTATTGTATGAAACCTCCAAAAACTGTAAGCTAAACAAACCTTTCCTTCCTTCAGTTTGGGTGTCAAGTATTTTGTCCCAGCCATGAGGGAAAAGTAACCAGGACACTGACTTAGGGTGTGAAAGAAATGCAGTACATGCCATCTAGATTCTGGTGAGACCACAAGGAATGCAAGGGTGTCATGGTGAGCTGCACTCCAGTGAATGAAGCGGGCGCCAGCTTGAGATGCTTATAAATCCCCCTTAAAACATCGTGGTCAACTGCTTCAAACAATGCGAAAGTTGATTTACGTAAGTTTCCAGAAACTGAACTGTTTATTCCAACTCTCTCCAAAAAAAGTTTTGATATGTAAATCAATTTGGAAACGAAGATATTTTTACCTCTTAAAATTTCCATCCTCTACATGTACTCAGTGACAACCTTGAAATAATTTCCCTTGATCTAAGGAATAGGTCTAAGATTCTATGAAGGTCAGGGTCTGATAAAGAGATTTAATCTAATCCAACCAAATGAAACTAATTTACATTACTCTTCACATATGAAACAACATGGTTTGGGAGGAGGCAGACATCAGTTTAAATCCTTTTGTTAGTTTCATTACCTTTGGAATGTACTTTAGAGGAATCAGTGGTCAGACATTTAAAGTATCTAACCTCTTCTTATTTAAAGTGATCATGTGTATTACTTACTTTCCTTGTTGCTGAGACAAAATGCCTGACATCTGAAAATTAAGCAAGGAAAGGTTTATTTAGCTCACAGTATTTAGAGATTTCAGTCCATAATCTGTTGGCTCTAAGGTGGAGTGGCATGGCAGAGAGGCAACCGTTCATGGTCACAGAAGACAGCAAAAGCAACAAGAGGAAAAGGGGAGGAGTCAGCCCCTTCTCTTCCCTTATCTTGCGCACAGGCTACCAACTCTAGAGCCAGTGCAGTACTCACACGCCCAATTCCAGCACTAGATGATGAACCAGTCACAAATTGTACATTTGGTCACCTCCGAAAAGCCTGCTTCTCATGACCACATGAGACTTGGGGGAACATCCAGACACAAACCGTAAGACCACCTAATCAATGGCAGTTGCTGATCTGGTTATTTTTGCACTTTGGATTACTGTTGTATAGGACAGGACAGTGGTTCTTAGTGGATATACAAAAAAGAGTAAGACCTTATCCTTGAAAATGCCAAAATAAAACTGATTAGAATGCGATAAAGTAATAAATCATTTTAAAATGCTGTAGTTAACTCAAATATATGAGGGAAAAGCTAGTGGTTATTTCCTGGGAAAGGAATTTCAACATTTTGCAACTTTTTGCTTGTGTGTCTACTTAAAGTCTGATATCTGATAGGTTAGTGACACTATTCCCTCCCCATTATTCTGTGCAGACTAACATCTAACTGCTGCCCACCAGGCTGATATTATTGGTTTATGTGCCTGGTGTTCTCTTTGCCATACAAAGTGCTAGATGATTTGAGTACTACCAGTACACCCATGCTAGATTATGAGTATGTTAAGAAAAAAGATATAAAGCTCTTCTGACAGAAGCTAAAAGTGTGCAAATTGTTTTTTTTCCCCCTAAATACATTTGTTTTGCTTGGAAACAAAGTCTTATTTATACCTCTTTGTAGATAAATGGATTCTGAGTATTCTCAGAATTTGACCTTCTGTAAAATAGACTTGAATTGTGTCAGAACGTACTCATTAAAACCGAATTCCTTAACCTGAAAGCTCCCGAAGGCATTTCAATCAGGTTGAATTTGATCTTCATAGGTTTTCCTTGTTCTTCCTTGGCACACACTTGCCATATGACCAACAGCTGTGTTGTTTTTAAAAAATTTTCACTAAAAACATCAGCACTGGCATTTTCAAACAAACAATTGAATTAAAAGTTTGCCAGATTAGGAGAAAAATACTGTAGACTTTTAGAAACAGCTTCTTTCACCACTTTCAGTCAACCGTTAATTTTCATAGATGTCAGTAGTCATTAATTTTCTGTGCTGATTACTTACTGTTTATCAACAAAATAGAAAATGTTATGATTACCAATCCTCTTGTTTTTCTAAGCTGATTCTTTTCTTTTCCTCTGTTGAGGTTAAGAGACACATAACATGAGATTTACACATCTATTAAACTTTTAAATGTAAGGTGCAGTACTATTAAAGATAAACACAATGTTCAGCTACTCTCTAGAATTTTCTCACTTTCACCACTGAGATTTTGTATTTATTAACCCACTCTCTCCTTTCCATGCAGCTCTCATTCTGCTCTGAAATGTTTTGCTATCTGGAAATCACCTACCAGAGGTTATATAGTATTTGTGCTTTTGAGTTAGGAGACTAGGCTATACCAAATGTGACTGGGGAATTAGATGTGACTTATTAATCACAAAACCCTGGAACACAGGTGCAGGGCAGTTTGCAAAGCCCAGCACGTGGATTTGTCAGGAGAAGTGGAACAAATTTTCAATATGACAGCCTAGACTTGACATCAGTTCTAGACCTGGGATCCCACCACTGTCTCAGGACCCATAGGTAGAGGTTCTCAAGGGTTTTCTGGAGATTTGGACAGTATAAAAGCACACAGCTGCCTTGAGGAACTTGCTGTCATAGCTTTCCTCACTGACACACACTTTTTGCTTGTTTTGTTAGATTCTTTGTTCAAGAGGAAAACAACCTGAAATCTAACTTCAGAGGGAGAGGCAAACAATCCAAAACCTGGTAATATTTAAGTGGTAAGCTACTTTTAGAAGGAGCTAACTGAGAACACTTTGGTTAATGCCTTTTTTCCCATAGCATAATGATCTCAAAGTTAATTTATACACTAAGATATGATATGATTCCCAGTCATCTATGACATTTTGTTCATTGTTTTCTGTCCAGATCATAGGATTTTTATTCTTTTCTTTCCTTGCTATATTTCTTTTATGTTTTATTGATATTTTGTAGTAACATCTTCTGATCAGTTTTTCACTAGTGTATTAAAGTAATTTGGTTTTTAACAATCACCAGGATTACATGAAACATATTGCAGCTATTAGAAATGATTTTAAGTCAATAAAATTTGGTGTTAATTACATGTAGAAGCTAACTTTTACTTCCCCCATTGACTGTTAGTGTTGTTAGTAATTAAATCTTTATCCATTATGTACTATTAGTATATTTTATGTAGTCTTTACATCTTTGGTTTTAATTTCTCCATCAGAATATTAATGAATTATTACAGCAGTCTCAATATCCCTATGTATTTACCTTTATCAGTAGCTTTATACATATGGAAGCGATCATGTTGCTTTCCACTGCGATTTGAAGCACTCATGTTAGCATTTCTTGTAAGGCAGGTCTGGTAAGTACAGACTCTCTCAGCATGGGCTTAACCAAAATCATCTTCATTTCACCTTCATCTCTGAAGAGTTTTGCTGGATACAATATTTAGGTTGGTAGCTTTTCTTTTCAAGTCCTTTTATCTATCATCCCACTCCCGCAGTCCTGAGTATGACATGTCACTTTTCTCTTTCAGCTGTTTCCAAAATTCTCCTTGTCTTATAGTGTCAATATTTTGATTCTAATTCTTTTTGTTATTAAAATCTTTTATTTAATCTTATTCTTGGTACATCACAATTATTGAATTCAGGTGTTCTACGTTTTTTTTTTTTTTTTT
>RJWM01049104.1:0-11243 GCA_004363535.1 Dasyprocta punctata
GAACTCACAGCCTCGCGCCTGCCAGGGCAGGCGCTTAAGCCACTGAGCCAAACTCCTGGACCTGGTTTTTTGAGGCAGGGTCGCACTATGTAGCTCAGGTCAGCCTTGCGCCGCGTTGTAGCCCAAGCCGGCCTCGAACTCACAACGCTCCACCTACCTCAGCCTCCCGAGTGCTGGGATTAAAGGCGTGCGCCACCATGCCTGGCTCCCCAATTCCCCTTTTTGAGAGATCCTGCATTCTTCGGCAGACCTCTCGGGTCTACAACAAAGGTCTCTTTATCTCTCTCTCTCTCTCTCAACTGTGCCAAAAGAACCTAACATCCAGCAGAATAAAAACTTCAATGAAAGTATTCAAAGCAGATTAGGCCAATGTGAGGATACGATCTCAGATATTCAAGACAGGATTGTAGTTAGTGACCAGGAAAAGAAAGATTTCTCAAAAAAAGCAAGGGACCATGAGAAATCAATCCTGCAGCTCCTAGATGAGATAAAGAAGGACAAATTAAGATTAATTGGAGTCAATGAAAAACCAGGAGATATAACAAATGACATTCAAAAAATGTTCACAGACATCACGACAGGAAATTTTCCTGGTAGAGAAAAAGAACTTGACATGCAGATAAACAAGGCATATAGGACCTCGATTAGTCATGATCAAAAAAATCTACAGTCAGACATATCAGAGTCAAGATTCCAGAAATTCAAAACAAGAATAGAATTCTAAAAGCTGTAAGAGAAAAGAAACAAATCACATATAAAGGAAAGCCCATCAGAATTACAGCTGACTTCTCAGCACAAACCTTCAAGTAAAGAAAAGCTTGAAGTACTCCAAGTTCTAAAGGAAAACAACTTTCAACCCAGACTGATGTACACCACAAAACTATTTTTCAAAATTGATGGAGATATAACATTCTATGACAAATAACATCTGAGGAAATTTATGACCACCAAACCAGCACTTCACAATGTTCTGAAGAACATCCTAGATAGAGATAAACAAGGACTACAGCTTCATGAACCCTAACAAGAGGAATCCACCAGGGAAGGCAAACAATTAGAGGGAGGGGGAAAAGAGGAGAGTCAACAACAGGAAAATAACATGACAAGGATAAGTCAACACATTTCAGTTATAACCATGAATATTAATGGTCTCAATTCACTAATCAAAAGAAGACTGGAGCCGGGCATGGTGGCACACGCCTTTAATCCCAGCACTCGGAAGGCTGAGGTAGGAGGAGCATTGTAAGTTCGAGGCCAGCTTGGGCTACAATGCGAGTGCAAGGCCAGCCTGACTTACACAGTGCGACCCTGTCTCAAAAAAACCAGGGCCAGGAGTTTGGCTCAGCGGCTTACATGCCTGTCAGGCAGGCGCGAGGTTGTGAGTTCAATCCCCAGTGCTGCAAAAAAAAAAAAAAAAAGGAAGAAGAAGACTAGCAGAATGGATCAAGAAGCAAGACCCAACCATATGTTGCATACAAGAAACACATTTAATTCAAAAAGAAATTTATACACTGAAAGTCAAAGGATGGAAAACAATACTCCATGTGATAGGAACCCTAAAAAAAGCAGGGGTAGGTATTCTATTTGCAGACAAAATGAATTTCAAGCGAAGACTGATTAAAAGAGATTAAGAAGGTCACTCATCCTCATAAAGAGAACAACCCATGAGGAACAGATAACAACCATAAATATATATGCAACAAATACCAGTGCACCCAACGATAGAAAACAATTACTAAAGGACATGAAAAATCAAATAAACCCTAATACAATTATATTGGGAGACCTCAATACCCCACTGTCACAAAGAGACAGATCAACTAGAGAAAAAAAAAATCAATGAAATATTAGAACTAAATCAAATTTCTGAACAAATGAACTTAGTAGATGTCTATAAAATGTTCCACCAACACAACATCAGAATACACATTCTTCTCAGCTGCACATGGAATGTTCTCCAAAATAGACTATATACTGGCTCACAGAACATGCTTAAGTAAATGCAAAGAAACTGAAAATATCTCATGCATACTATCAGACCACAGTGCGATGAAATTGGAAATCCATGCCAAAGGAAAACACAAGAACTTCATAAATATACGAAAATTAAATAACCTACTGAACGACCAATTGTCACAGACAAAATTAAAGAATAAACTAGATGAATGGCAACGACAATACAATATACCAGAACTTATGGGACACAATGAAAGCAGTCTTAAGGGGGACATTTATAGCAGTAAATACCCATATCAGAGCAAGCACATATAAAGAACCTAATGGTGAACCTGAAACTTTTAGAAAAAGAGCAAAATAAGCCAAAAGCTTGTACAAGGGAGGAAATTATAAAGATGAGAGTAGAAATTAACACACTGGAGACTAAAACCACAATATGAAGTATCAATAAATCTAAGAGTTGGTTCTTTGAAAGATTACATAAAATTGACAAACCCTTAGCCAACCTTATCAAAAAAGGAAAGACTCAAATCCATACAATTAGGAATGAAAAGGGTAAAATCACAACAGACCCTGCAGAAATCCAGAAGATATATTCTAATAAGATGGAAAATGCAGAAGAAATGGACACATTCCTAGATACATATGAATTATCAGTACTGAACCAAGAAGATATAAATATCCTAAATATACCAATATCAATAAATAAAATCAAAGACGTAATTAAAAACCTATCAACAAAGAAAAGCCCATGCCCTGACAGATTCAATGCTAAATTCTCCAAGAGAAAATCTAACACCACTACTTCTCAAACTCTTTCATGAAACTGAAAGGGAAGCAATACTCCCAAATTCATTCCTGGAAGCAAGCATTACCCTGATACCAAAATTGTAGAAGGACCTGACTAAGAAAGAGAATTATAGGCCAAATTCCCTAATGAACATTGATGCAAAAGTCCTCAGTAAGCTACTGGGATACAGAATGCAGCAAACTGTCAAGAAGATTGTACACCACGGTCAAGAGGGATTCATTCCAGGGATGCAGGGATGGTTCAACATACACAAATCCATGAACGTAATATGCCACTGTTATGGTTATGGTCCTGTGGTCCCACCAAGTCTCATGTAATCATGCCATGGATGCAACTGGGTCTGGTGTTTGTGATTAGTTTATTGTCTAGCGCTGGGACTGGCAATGTGAGTGCTGCACTTGCCCAGGGGTGGAGCTGACATACAGTGTAAGGGCGAGAAAAAGGCGTGTTTTTCTGTCTCAGGTTCGCACTTTGATGTTTGGCAGCCACCATCAATGGCTGCCCCGCCACGCCACCCTGCTTGCAGCCAGTTGAATATGGACTGAAGCCTCCAAGAACTGTAAGAAACAAACCTTTCCTTCCCTAATTTTGGGTGTCAGGTATTTTGTCTCAGCAATGAGAAAAAAGTAACCAAGACAACCACATTAACAGAGTCAAGGACAAAAATCATGTGATCACCTCAACAGATGCAGAAAAAGGTTTTGACAAAGTCCAGCACCCACTCATGATAAAAACCCTACAGAATATTGGAATACATAGTCCTTATCTCAGTCTGATAAAAGCCATCTACGACAAACCAACAGCCAACATCATACTAAATGGACAAAAACTGAAAGCTCTCTCTCTAAAATCAGGTCCAAGACAAATGATGGGGCACAGAGCTTTTGCGTGCAGGGAGGAGGGAGTTAAAGGGTGCAGCCAATCCACCGGCTCAGGTTTTTCGCAAGAATGGGACTGACCATAAGGGCACCAACATGCTTTTCTGAGGACTGCAATGACCACAGAAGCCAGTGATGTTCCTGTCAAGACCTCACCTCGAAAAGAACCTAGTGCTCCTGGTTGTTCTGGCCTGCGCACCCACTCCCCGTGCTGCACTTCCTCATATTCTTAAGGCCCTGACATTTTTCCCTCCAGGTCACCCTCTGTCTGCAAGGCAATCCTTATCCTCGCATCTAATAAATTTCCTCTTCATGGCAGAGTATCTCTGTCATCCTTGTGTGTGGGTTGTGGTTGCCCTTACTTTTCAACAAGGATGTCCACTGTCTCCACTCTTATTCAACATGGTCCTGGAAACCTGAGCTGGAGCAATTAGACAAAAGAAACAAATAAAAGGAATAAAGATAGGAAAGGAAGAAGTTAAACTATCGTTATTTGCATGACATGATACTCTACTTAGAAGACCCCCAAACTCCAGCAAAAGACTACTAGATTTAATAAGCAAATTCAGTAACGTAGCTGGTTACAAAGTCAACACTCAAAAATCAATAGCCTTCCTGTACATGAATAACAAGCTCACTGAGAGAGAAATTAGAGAAACAACACCTTTTACAATAGCATCCTAAAAAATGAAATACCTAGGAATCAATCTAACAAAGGATATAAAAGACCTCTACATTGAAAACTACAGTACTCTGAAAAAAGGAAATTGAAGAGGACATTAGAAAATAACGAGATACCCTGTGCTCTTGGGTAGGAAGAGCCGATATAGTGAAAATGGCCATACTTCCAAAACTGTTATACAGATTCAATGCAATCCCAATCAAAATTCTAATAGCATCAGGTGTGGTGGTACAGACTTATAATATCAGCACTCGAGAGGTTGAGGCATGAGGATTACTGTGAGTTCAAGACCAGCCTGTGCTACAAAGTAAGCTCAAGGCCAACCTGAATGACATAGCAAGACCCTGTCTCAAAAAGACAACAACAGCAACAACAACAAAATTCTAATAGCACATCTCACAGAATCAGAAAACAATCCTAAAATTCATCTGGAACCAGAAGAGACCTAGAATAGCAAAGGCAGGCCTGGGCAACAAAGACAAGACAGGCGGTATTACAATCCCTGACTTGAAATTATACTATAAAGTCACTGTGATAAGAACAGCATGGTACTGGCAAAAATAAAAAAATAAAAAATAAAAAAAACAGACCCAAAGATTAATGGAACAGAATAAAAGAAGCAGAAGAATTCCAGACACACTAAGCCACCTGATCTTTGACAAAAGTGCCAATCACATTCACTGGAAGAAAGACAGCCTCTTTAATAAATGATGCTGGAAAAACTGGCTCTACACATGCCAAAGATTAAAACTGGACCCATATCATTCACCATGCACTAAGATCAAATCAGAATGGTTCAAAAAGCTGGGCGTGGTGGCGCACGCCTTTAATCCCAGCACTCGGGAGGCTGAGGTAGGAGAAGCGATGTGAGTTCGAGGCTGGCCTGGGCTACAACTCGAGCGCAAGGCCAGCCTGAGCTACATAGTGCGACCCTGCCTCAAAAAACTAGAGCTGGGAGTTTGGCTCAGCGGCTTAAGCGCCTGCCCTGGCAGGTGCAAGGTTGTGAGTTTGATCCCCAATGCTGCAAAAAAAAAAAAAAAAAAAAGAATGGATCAAAAGTCTTAATATTAAAACAGAGACATGAAATCAGTTGGAAGATAGAGTACGTAAAACTCTTTTTCTTTTTCTTTCTTTCTTTCCTTTTTTTTTTTTTTTTTTTGGTACTGGGGATCGAACTCACAACCTTGCACATGCCAGGGAGGCCTTGTGCCACAGAGCTATATCCCAGTCCCTAAACTCTTGAAGACATTGGTGTAGGAAAAGACTTTAAGACTTTATAAATAAAACCCCGATTGCACAGGAACTATCACAAATAATCAACAACTGGGATCTCATCTTATTGAAAAGCTTTTGTACTCTGTTAGTGGTTTCTCTTGCTCAAGAGAAACCACTAACAGAGTGAAGAGACAACCCACAATGTGGGAGAAAACGTTTGTCAGTTGTTCTTCAGAGAAAGGATTACTATCAAGAACATAAAAAGAACTCAAAAAAATCAGTTCTCCCAGATTTAAAGACCCAATCCAAAAATGGGCATCTGAGATGACTACACATTTCTCAGATGAAGAAACACAAACAGCAAACAAATATGTGAAAAAATGTTCAACATCACTGATCATTTGAGAGATGCAAATTAAAACAACACTGAGATTCTACCTCATCCCAGAAGGAATGGCTATTACCAAGAAATCGACCAATAACAAATGCTGGAGGGACTATGGGGAAAAAGGAATCCTCCTCCACTTTTGGTGGGAGTATTGACTGGTGCAGCCACCTTTGAGATAGTGTGGAAATTGCTCAAAAACCTAGGACTAGAGGTCCCATTCAACCCTGCTATTGCCCTCCTGGGTATCTTCCCAAGTGAACTAAAAGCATCATACCACAGCAATATGTGTGCACTCAAGTTTACATCAGCACAATTTGTAATAGCTAGATCTTGGAAACAACCTAAATGCCCATTGACTCAGGAATGGATAAAAAAGATGCGGTGTAGCGGAGTACTACTTAGCCATAAAAAAGGTTAAACTGGAGACTTTTATGGGTACGTGGGTGCAACTTGAGACCATACTCATTGGTGAAATAAATAAGACATGCATGTGTGAACATCATATCGTCTCACTAGTGAGAAGATGAACAAAACAACATATGTATATGTATATGCATATATGTATTGCATACATATATAAAAAAGATAGTTAAGATAGTAATACTACTGATTTCTGTGAGGTCATTGAAGAGAAAGATTTGTGCTGGTATATTTAAGACAATTGAATGCAGATGTCTTGTGTTCTGGGTGAATGATTTGGGGATAACAATGTGTAATGTATGTACCATTGTTATCCCCTGACTGATGTGTTTTGAAATTTAAATTCTTTTTTCTCTTTGAAATAAAATGGATTTGAAAAAAGAAAGAAAGAAAACAAAGCAAACAACAGAACAAAGAATATGTGACAACAACATGCCAGTGACCATGTATCCCGCAAAACCAGAAATATTTACTATCTGGTTCTCTGTCCTGAATTCACAGTACCATTATCTATAGAGCAAATATTTTTGCAGTGTCCAGTGATATAGAATCTGGGCCTGTCTGTCCAATATAGCATTCACCTTTAATTAAAATGAAATAAAAGTTAAAATTCAGTTTTTTGGTCACAATAGCTACATTTCAGGTACTCAGTAGTATCATGTGGGTAACCAACACTGTGTTGGACAATGGAAGATATAAAATATTACCATTATCACAGGAAGTTCTATTGGAAACCACTATACTACTGTCAATATCTTCTAGTTTCAACGATCAGCACCTTCTAGTTTCTTATTTATCATCAAATACATAATTAATACTATCATTTCAAACTCTTTCTCTCAATTTACATGTATTGTCACCTTGTAAACATTTCCTGCTATTCACATTGTCAAGAATTCCACTGCTTTGAACCTAACCTTTAATTTCCAAAATGTTATCACATGTTGACTCCCCATCTCTGTAAATCACCCCTCCACATTCCACTTCAAAAATGGTCTCCTCCATGAAGCCTGCTTTATTCTCCACGGCTAAAAGCATCAAATCAACTCTCCTTTCTCTGTGTTACCACTTATCCTATCTTAGTTACTAACATATATCAAGCATTTCCTTTTCTGGTCTGAACACAGCTCTATGGGGGGACTCTGAACGATTCGCTCTGAGCCCTGGGTACAAGACAATAGAGGAATCTGATTAATCGGATTCTACAAAGTGAAACTGACTTCAACCTTAATATCCAGAGTATGTCTCCGTTTGGCCTTTACCCAACAGCTTTCATCTCTGTTAACGCCTAATAAATCTATCTTTTAAAAAAAAAGCTATCTCTAAAATTCCAATCAACAATAATTTTTTCCCCCAAGTTCTAGTATTTAAATAAACAGCAAGAAAAGAGGTTTTAACCTACCCCTGAATAACGAATACAGAAGGATTTTTTAAAATTACTTTGCGGCACATTTATGTTGACTTTTTAACATTATACCTGCAAACAACCAAAACGCTGCTGTGCTGCTACAGCGCACCCTGACCCGACACTGTAAATAAACCATGGCGAGCCGAGAATTTAAACATCACTCACCGCTGTCACTTCATTTACAGCCAAGAAAAGCCCACGCCAGAACTACAAACGCCCCGAGCTCCCGGGGAAAAACCGCGGGGGTGCGAAGAACAGCCGCGAGCCTTGACAGAGGATGGCGCGGTCGGGCGAAGAGAGGGACCAAGGGCCCAGGGAGGGCCGAGACGAGCGAGGGCAAGGCCCGCACAGCGACGGCGGAGGCGAGGACGGCCGAGCGCAGTCCCGCGGCCGCCGCAACCACCTCGGGCCTGGCGCTTCCCGAGGCCGCCTTCCCGAGGTGCGTTCCCCACCTCCCACCGCGGTCCCTTCAGAGGACTCAGACAAAACTCAGGCCCGCCCAGGAGTCCGGAACGGAAAACTCCGCTGCTTACCCGCTGCAGCCCACCAGCTCAAATTGTTTAGGGTCCGCGCGCTTCTCGGAAAAGACGTCACCTTTCCACACCCAGTCAGCCTCAGCGAAGGATTCAAATCTAACCGCCCAACTGGGGCGCATGCGCACAGCCGCTCTACGAGACGGCCCCGCCCCTTAGACGCCAGGCCAACTCTGTTCCTAGGATTCAGTGCATTAAACTTCTTTGCTAGCCTCTATGCCAGCTCGGTTTCGTTCAAGTTTATCTCATTTTCTATCGAATTTTCTTCTTCTGTCCTGAATGTAGACTTCCTCACATCATGGGAGCGGCCATCTTCTTTCAGTTATCTGCGGTAGTGATCGTACGGAGATTTCCGTACAAAATGGCGACTTTCACAACGTTGCGTCACGTCCCTCTAGTGTCACTCCCTATAGTGATCAGGAAGGAACAAGCGCCGGGGACGAGGTGGCCGAGTGGTTAAGGCGATGGACTGCTAATCCATTGTGCTCTGCACGCGTGGGTTCGAATCCCATCCTCGTCGATAAGGAAAGGCATTCTTTTGCTCCCCGTCTATTATTATAACGAATGTAAATTTATTTCGAGATCAGAAATAATTGAATATTCTGTCTCATACTCCTCTGCTGCTCTGACCAAATGTAAATTAGTCTACCTGTCAGTTGTGAGGTTACCATTATTACCGACTCTTGCCCTAGGGTTTTCATATGCGTCTTAATTACGAAACACCAGATTTCACTACAAAAGCTACCGCGACACGGAGAGTTCGAGATTCTCTTGCAGGCTACAGGTACTCAAGAAATGCATACGCTAGGAAACACTAAAAAGATGTTGACCCTGCTACGCGGGAGACTGGGACAGGAAAATCTTAAATTTGAGGCCAGCATGAGGAGATTAGCAAGACCCTATCTCAAAAATTAAAGGGCTCTGGATATAGCACAGTGCGAAGATTCCTGGGTTCAATCCCCAGTACTAAGGGGAAGGAAAGTTGAATTGTAAATCTTGGTATTATTTAAAAACCAGAGCCATCCCAGCACTCAGGGGACTGAGGCAGGAGGCTCACCCCAACTACGAGGCTACCTTGGGTTACATGTGAGTTTAAGGCCAGCCTTAAATACATAGTGAGACCCTGTCTTAAAAAAAAAAAAAAAAGAAAAGAAAAGAAAAGAAATGAAAAAAGAGAAAGAGAAAAAAAAGGAAAAAGAAACCAGAGACTGAAGACCACCAGAAACATGCCTCTTTCCCAGAGGACTGGAAGGGGCGTTAAATCCTGTCCTAGGTTCAACCTGAGAAGGAGGAGCAGGAAAAGAGTAGATTCCCCTCTTGCAAGCTTACTGAGGCAGAGACATCCGGTTCAAACTTTACTGCTTTATTTATCCAGCCCTTATCTACAGGTACCACATGTGTTCCATGAGTTATATCACTTAACCCACCATAATCCTGTGATTGTGGTAGATATTATTTCTCCACTTCACAGACAAAGACACTGAAAGGTTAACTTGCCCAAGCTGGTACAATTTCTAAATTGCAGAAAGGACACTGGAACTCAGATCCATTGGACTCTAATGCCCTGAACTACCATCCTACATGATGCCTCATCGTTCTCTTGCAGTGCTGGTTTATAAAGTTTTTCCCCCTTGGAGTATCCTGCAGCACAGTACTGGAAAGCCCAGCACAACACAGCTGCCTCTGAGAGGTTTGGGGATGGTGAGAGTTGCAGCACTTCTCTGCTGACTTCACTGGGTCCCCTCTTAGATCCAGATCCCCTGGAAATGTTGATACCTTCATTGGCTGAAGACTTTAGGTGCCTGTCTTCAACCTGGCTCCCCAATTCATTCTGTATGCTGCTGCTAGGAAGGGTTCACACCCCCACACATTCCTAAAGGGTCAGTAGATAGAAAAGTGGGGTTTTTTGTTTTGATTCTGGAGACCAAATATAAGATCTTGCACTTAACAATATCCCCAGTGCCCCCTTTACACACCACTGCTTAAAGTTTTTAAATTTTGAGACAGGATCTCACTAAGTGAAATCATTAAGTTCCCTAGGAGGAGTTTAAACATGTGATCCTCTTTTTGTTGTGGTGGCTACATTATATACTTCAGGTTGGCCTTCAACTCAAAACAATCCTCTTGCCTCAACTTCCCAACTACTGGGCTTACAGTCATGCACAATCATGTCTGTCTAGTGACTATGTGATTCAGAAAAAAGATTATACCCTGATTTTCATACTCTGATTCAAAGTACTGCCTTCATAAAGATAAGCAACAAACTGCAGTAGTTTTAACCTTACTTTGTCACCAATAATAATCAGATATTTGTATGTCACAGTACTATAACTGCTTTAGATTTATGACTTGAATGTGTCCCCCAAAGTTCATGTGGTGGAAACCTGGTCCCCAGTGCAGCAGTGCTAACAGGTGGGACCTTGGAGGCGAGGCAGCACCCTCATGGATGGATAAAATCCTCACTGGTTATGCAATTATCACAGGACTGGTTCTGTCATAAGTCACTTCTCTCTGGCAGGCGTGCTCTTTCTGGCCCTTCACCATGTTACAGCATAGAGAGAAAACTCACCAGATTTCTCAGCCTCTAGAACCGGGAACCAAATAAACCTCTAGTCTTCGTAAATTACCCAGTCTCAGCCAGGTATGGTAGTGCACACCTGGGATCCCAGCATTCAGAGGCTGAGGCAGGAAGGGTGAAAAGTTTGAGCCCAGCATGGGTACCTTAGCAACTTAGTAAGACCCTGTCTCAAAATTAAAAATTAAAAGAAGAAGCTGGGCGTGGTGGCGCACGCCTTTAATCCCAGCACTCGGGAGGCTGAGGTAGGCGGAGCGTTGTGAGTTCGAGGCCGGCTTGGGCTACAACGCGGCACAAGGCCGACCTGAGCTACATAGTGCGACCCTGCCTCAAAAAAACCAGGGCTGGGAGTTTGGCTCAGTGGCTTAAGCGCCTGC
>RJWM01049105.1:0-11245 GCA_004363535.1 Dasyprocta punctata
ACCCTGGTTCTGTCCGCAAGCTCGGCCCAACAGCTATGCCTGCGGGGCAGGCCCGGGCAGGTCCTAGGCCTACGGTGCCGGGAGCAACCCTGCTGGGCGGCGCGGTCTGCACAGGAGCTGTGGGATGTCACAGGCTCCAGCCGAGCCGCGCGGCTGAAGAATGGAGCTGCCGTGCGCTCTGCACTCTGGTGGGGGGGCGTCCGTTTCAAATTGTGAGGCCAGCCTTCAGCATCATCCTGGACTCTTCCTTTCTCCTGCTTTTCTATCTAATTTGTCGGAAAACCTCATAGACTCCACTTCCAAATCTCTCCAGGTTCCAGCCCGTCCTGTTACCGCCTCTGCTCCCATCCTGGTGTGGGCCTTGGCTGTTTCCCACGTGAACCCCTGCAGCCTCCTCCGGGTCTTGCCACTTCCACTCTTGCATCTGCAGAAACTAGCTGGCCCACTTTGTGAATACATTCTCCATCCCCTGGTTCAGCCAATCTTAGATCAGAACTATTCAGGAAAGTAGTTGTAGCTGTCCTGAACATGCCCAGTCTCTTTTGTCTTGTCATTATTCCCTGAACAATAGGGTAGAATAACTGTGTTCATCAGATCAGATTTTGGAAGTAATAGAAGGATGATTTAAAGTACATCAGAGATTCTGTGTCATTTTATATAAGGAACTTATACACCTGTGGATTTTGGTATCAGAGAGGGACCTAAAACCAATCCCTCATGGATGCCAAGTAAGCCCTCTTTTGAGAGCTTGTCAGTGGCCTGCCACCCAAAAGCAAAGCCACAGCCCTTACCATGCCCAGCCAGACCCACCGATACCAGCCTCTGCACACTCTCTGACCTCCTCTGCTGCTCACTTCCTGTGCTCCTTTCTGAGCTTCTCACACTCCAGGCAACTCCTGCATCAGGATCTAATTACCTCACCAGTTATTAATACCTGCTTTCTGCTTAGGTGCCACATAGGGGCCTGTAGGGTGTACTAAGAATAAAGCAAACATAGCCTCTGCCCTCCAGAGCAGCTGACATGGCTTACATTTACATGGCACTTCCTATGTGCCGGGCCCACTTGTAAGTGCTTTATTTCCTTTGCTCTTCCGAGACATTTGTCCAACTATTATCTTCAATTTATAGATGAGGAGACTCAGGGAAGGTTTAGTAACTTATCTAGGGTTTTGCTGTAAGTAACAGAGCCAAGATTCAAATCTTGGCAGCCTGGCTCCTAAATCTGTATGCTTAACCACTCTTATTCATAAAATTAACCTTGGGGCTCAAAGATTTTTCTGTTCCAGATCTTCTCAAATGCCCACACTGTTAAGCAACATGATTTCCTCTAAAAATGTGCTTTTTGCACTAGCTGAAATGCTAAAGAAATTTTTTTCCTGATATTAGTGGTTATCTAATATTAATCACTAGCTAAGAAACTCACTTCTTAACACCAGGGCGCATTTGTATTTGCATCTCTGTATTATCATAAATTATTATGTCATTTAGAGCTGTTAAAACTGTGAATGTTAATTCTGCATATATCAAAGCCTTGTCAGACCATGCAACTGAATATAAATAAAGATAACTTCACTGCTTTGTAACTTATTTCTCTTAAGACATTACCATTAGAAGTTTGGTTGTATGTTAAGGAAACAGAACTAGTCAGGAAACAGGATATCTTTTTATGTTAGGTTCTGTGCTTATATCCAGACAAAAAGTTGGAAGTAAGTATTAATCTTATGTATCATTGTCTTGACTTACAACTTAGTCATAAGCTGTTTTGTTGTTTTTCGTAAGTTCGCATAGATACTGCTTTGATGAGAATTCTAAATTCCTTGTTTGTTTAATCCCATGGATATCACCTCAACTTTTAGGTTGGCATCACAAGTTAGTTAGTTGTTTGCTTGCTTACTTGCTTGTTTGTTTATTGAAATCCGTGTGTCTGTACAAAATAAAATCATCTCTTTTTTAGGAAAACATACTAAGAAAATTACATGCGGATGTTGGAATACCGAAAATCTGCTTGCTTTGGGTGGTGAAGATAGAGTGATTACAGTTAGTAATCAGGAAGGTGACACAATAAGACAGGTAATAGAGGAATATCTGTGGTCTGATACATTGAAACATTTCTCCCAAATAAGTAGTCTATCAAACTAATCTATAAAAGTCTATGTGTGTGGTATGAGTATAATCATATTCATACTTTAATGTTAAAAACCTTTCTTGTTATGTACCATTAGGATGTTTTTCCTTAATATGAATGTGTTATCCAAATATCCTCTTCTCTGTATTTTCCTTTGTCTGGTATTAGCACAGATTATCAGCTCTGTGATGATAGTTGGACTATATACTTGTGAAATAACTCTTGTTTTGCATATGTATATTTACAGTATAAATGTTAATAGCTGACAGCTGCTGGACTAGGTCAGGCCTGCCTGATGCTGAGGTCCATACCTTTAACTGAGAAGTTGACCTGCTTTCCCATTGTTCTTGTTAAACAGGACACAAGTGGTTGACAGGTTGTTGGGGTACCTGTGGGCTTCAGGCATGTGGTCACACCTAACTGCTTCCAGGGAAAAGGAACTTCAGTCTACCTAGGTGGCCCTGTGCCCTGCTAAAACCTGTTCTACCAAAAAGCGCAAAACATCTAGCAGCCTCAGTCATTCCACGCAAGCAGAGTAGCATGAAACAAGAGGGCAAAGTTATTACAGCTTGTCCATGCCTAGCTGAAAGTGTGAGCTTTGAGACAGAACGTAAGGTGGAGAAGGAAGTTTGTTCTGTATCTGGAAAGTTATGGAAGTTCAGCAGAACTTGGTCTCCAGAATGACCAAAGTGGTTCTTAAAATGGGTTAATCTAGCATAATAAAAAACTGTTTAGTATGACATAATTCTTGAAGCCTTATAATTTGGATACCCTTCAGAAATACAGTGGTAGCTGTACAATACAGTACTACAATGTCCTTGCGCCACCTTGTGCCCATATCACACGTCACCAATAGATAATTGGATTTCTCATCACTCAGTCAAGCTATGGCCTTAGAATATTTTTTCTACATAGCATCCTGCGAATTCACTACCGTTTAGCTGTTATTTATGTATAAGGTCACTGCTTCCCCGTTCTAATCCTTAAGAATTCTCCTCCTCAAATGAGACATATGGTTGGGTATGGTGGCCCCATCTGTAATTCTAGCATTCTGGACAGCGGAGGCAGGAGGTCACAAGGTCAAGCCCACTTTGGGCAATTTAGGGCTTTAGCGAGGCCTTGTCTCAAAATCAGCGAAGTTTATCTGTGAAAATAGTTTGCAGCCTTGGAAGAGGATTGGGATTCACTTGTATCAAATGTTACACGGATGTTTTCAGCCCAGATCCTTCTATTATTTGCATTAATTTCTCACCTCAGGAGCTCCCAGACCACTCAGGGCATAAATTTTGAACCTCAGGCCATAATGAGATTTCGGAAGGCAGATCTTTGACAACAGATTCTTGAAGTGAACTTTATGTTTTCTGACCCAGAACTCAAGCCAAGACAGGCTTCTGTGTTGTCTCCCTGGGCCGGCTGCCCCGGAGAGCAGCCACCAAGGCTCTACACCCCTAGCGCTGTCTCTAGCTCGGTCTTTGCTGATGGTCCCAGTAGCATTCCCCTCCTTCTTACAAGCTTATCTCTCCTTTTCATAAGATTTGGGTTCTGTTTCATCCAGAATTTTGGATATACGTGGCAGCAAGCTTTTTAAGTTCTCAGTCCAGAATTAGAAATGCAAGCAAGACCTGTTTCGTCCATACCCCAGATGACTGGGGAGAGGGTTGGTGGGCGCCGAACCTCAGGCTCCTCAAGCCTCATGCTGAGCATGCACTCTGGGGCAGAGGTGCACCCCCCTGCCCCCCAACTCCCTGGCGCGAATGTGAATACTGGGCTGTGTGGGAGACAACTTGAGCGGGTCCCCTTGAACGCAGAACAATTGTTGTAACTTTGATTATATCGAAACTTATTTCCTTATGTTGATGTATATAGAGCTGACTATGGTATTTCCTTTTCTCTTTAATTGACTCTAAACATTGCAAATAAGGCTAGCTGAGGTACTGATATATAATCTCTAAATCCATCCGACAGTGTCCTGTTGCCTCCCATAGTGATCTCTATAAAATGTATAGGCACAGCCGGATGGCAGAGCCAGTGAGCTCCAAGAATGTCAACTGGGTATGAGCCTCGAGAAAGAGGCTATGTGTCCCCAAGACATAAAAGTTTACATATCAAAAGCAGGTACTGGTATGTAGTCTTTAAAGCCATCAGACAGTGTCCTGTTTCCTCCCAAAGTGACCTTTGTAAGGTGTATAAAGCACAGTGGGATGGCAGAGCCAGTGAGCTCCGGGAATGTCGACTGGGGATGAGCCTCGAGAAAGAGGCTGTGAGTTCCCAGGGCATAAAGTTTGCATATCAGAAACTAAAGCAGCAGCCTCCTAAAACAATTTAGTTGCTATCTTGATTGGGTTGTACAAATTGAGCCCCTTACATATCTTCATCTGTATTTTGCAGAGATACCTTTTTGACTACCTTGCTAGCCAGCTCAAGTTACTCACGTAGTTCCCGCCATCCTCACTGTTACTCATCCTCAAGACACCCCCTTGCTTCACTAGTTAATAAATTCTGGGAGAGGCCTAGGATCAAGGCCTTTGTTCACATGTCCTCACGAGGATTGGACTTAGGACCCCTTGGCTGTCCTTAACCTGGAATATGTCTCAGAATCTTTACTCTTGCCGTGGGTTGCATTGGAGGTGGTAGATTAAAATTAACTTACCGGGATTCCAATAACGTCTCAGTGGATTTATAAATATAACTTCTTGCATTGTGAGGAAGACTAGACAAAGGAGTTCAGTACTTAGATTACCGTACTCAATATTTGGGGCTACAATAGGCTGGTTCACAGCGGTGCAATTTTTGCCGCCACAGATACAAGTGAGAGCAGAGCCAAGTGACATGCAGTTTTCCACGATGAAGACCGACGATCCAACTTCTGCTGCAGAAAACACAGTGAGAATTCTAAATCAAATCCTTGCCTAATCATTTTGGTAATTTTGTGGAATATACTGTTTCCTTTTCTCTCAGATGGCTCCGATTTGGTTGAATAAATTATGTTTGCTGCCTATTACGCCACAGTAAGGCGCAATCTTTGGGGCCTAAAATTGTTTTTGCAGCTGCTGACTCCCTGGTATCACAGCGAGTGTGGACAGCTTCCTGTCGCAGTCAGTGTATGCTGTGCTTATTGCACAGAAACCAGGAACCTGAACAGAACTATTAACACACATCTGTAATTCCAGTTACTGGGGAGGCTAAGGCAAGAGGATCGCCAATTCAAGACCACCCTGGGCAATTTAGTGAGATCCTGTCTCAAAATAAAAGGGGCAGGCTCTTTTCCCATTGAGTGTGATGCCTAGTATACCCCACACACACAAAAATATGTTCCATGTGATTTTTTAAATTTTCACTCTGATGTGGAGAACAGATGTGAGAGTTGTAATTTTTGTCTCTTTAATGCTTAGGTACATTTTTCCTTTCACATTTTACCTTTCCAAAATCTAGATGGTTTTCATGATTGACAAGAATATATGGAATGAAATAATATTAATTACCTAAAAAGATATTTTAAGTGACTTACTGTTAGTTGCATCATAGAAGCAAGGAAATATATCCAAGTGTCTCTCCTATTTAGCTCTGATAATGAATAGATGCTTCTCTCCCCACCATAATGACACCCTCCACTGAGAACTGCTGTTAACTATCAGCTTCTGTAAATAGCAGCGGGATACTGGCTCAGCCATTCTGGCCTGCAGGTGATGGAAATGGTCATATAAAAAGCCTGCTGCGTTATCCCCGGTGGCTCCAAATCAGAATGGCCTTCTGGAGGGAGGATGATCCTCTGAACATAAATTCAGCTGTAGCAAAATTGGGACATAATTGCATTCCTAAATAGCACAGCACAGTCATCTAACAAGTGTAGCCCATTTACAAGGCTGACCCACAAAGGTTTTTGTTGTTGTTGGGTTTTGTTTTGTTTCTTTTTAGGAACTAGGGATTGAACTGAGGGCCTTGCATGTGCCAGGCAAGTGCTCTACCAGTAAGCTCCATCCCCAGCCCCATAAATGTATTCTAATGTATTTTGAAGGGTATTGAAGATGTGCAGGTACAAAGATCCTTACCAGAATATATGAGTAAAAGCATTCTAGGGTTAATTACATTATCATGCTAATTACAACATTTAGTACATCTAACTTTGGCTTGTTTTCATAAATTGGGTTCAGCTGTTTGGATTTGCTTACTGTTCTTTTCATGAAGTACTGAGAAATTCATTTCACAATCTCCTAATCTTCTCT
Source organism: Dasyprocta punctata (assembly GCA_004363535.1). Classification (NCBI taxonomy): domain Eukaryota; kingdom Metazoa; phylum Chordata; class Mammalia; order Rodentia; family Dasyproctidae; genus Dasyprocta; species Dasyprocta punctata. The sequence goes on from RJWM01049105.1 coordinate 6,349, forward strand.
GGCAGATAAGTGTGGTGATTGGCAGGAAAGCATTGTTTCTTTTCAATCTGAATGAACCAGATGACCCAAAGGATATGGAATTTCAGCAGCATTATGGCAACATTGTCTGCTATAGTTGGTATGTACAAAAAACTCATTAGGGAAACACAGCCACATGTTTTTTCTTACTAATTATATTTAGGTCTATAACATTCAATTCTATATATTGCGTTTTATGAGTTACAGTCTGTCTTAATACATGACAGTACCTAGCATATTATCTGACACATAGTAGACCCTTGATAACTTATATCCCATAATTTCTTAGTTTTAAGGTAATGCAGATTTACCATATTGCCAATGATAACTCATCCCCCCTCTCTTTAACCGCATTGTTGTGTTTGTTGCAATAGGTATGGCGATGGCTACATCATGATTGGTTTTTCACGTGGAATTTTTGTGGTCATTTCTACTCACAAGCAAGAGATTGGTCAAGAGATATTTCAGGCTCATGGGCATAAAGATAATCTAACCAGTATTGCAATATCACAGACTCTGAATAAAGCTGCTTCATGTGGAGATAACTGGTAAGTTATATTCACATATTTCTAGGCAAGTCGATGTAGGGAATATTCAGGAGAATCAGCACAACTTGGCTGAATCTGACCTTCCTACTTTCAGGTACTCTTGGAACATATTTGTAGTTGAAATTTCTTAAGCCCCTTTACCCATGCCCTGCCTGTAACACCCAGAACAATGGTATAAATGGAGAATGCCAGAAGAGCAGTCAGAACCTGCAGTTCTGGGTGGCGTGGAGTAAGCACACTCTACCCATCCCTGCCAATGCACGTCGCTATCAAACCCAGGCAGAATGTGTGCAGCAGGACTCCGCAAAGGCTGTAGTAGCAGGTGAACTGCAGAAGCCCAGGCTTCAAAGCACTGCTGAGCCAGCAGTAAGCTCACGTTTCTCCCTCGGCCAGGGGCACCCAGCAACCACCAAATCACTATTGTGAAGGGAGCCTTCTTGTTTTCACTCAAGCATCAGGCTAAAGAACTAGCACTTGGAGACAACTGAGGACTCTCCTGGTTCCCTTTTTCTTTTTTTTTTTTTTTAATTCCTTGCTCTCCCGTGCCAGCTGCCAAGCAGCAGCCTCGGTGGCAGCCACAGCAGTGGCACTGAGGACCCACAGAGCACTGAGCCCTGGTGGAAGGTAACTGTCCTTGCTGCCCTCAGGAGCTGTGCAGTGAAGAGTTGCAACAAGGCCATGTTGCTTGTGACTCTGTCCCCTCGCTGCTTGGCCACAGGGCAGGTGGAGTTGTAGGAAGTACAAGGTAGGACAGGGTAGGCAGAGTCTTGGTGCTCCTGGAGAATCAAAGAAGGGAGCACAACTGAATCAGAAAGTCCCACTTCATCTCCAAGAGGGAAGAATTCTGGAAAGGGACCTGGTCAAGATGCTTCTGAACTCCTGGATTCATCCCTCAGCTCGTAGGTGTAGATCTTATCCTAAGCAGGGTCTTAAGCCCAGCTCCCCTATGGACCAAGAGGGACATATCTGAATACAGCAACAAAGGCCTGCAAAAGGGAACTGACACTGAAGTCATAACCCACAGAGGGCTACAGAAACTTGGGAGTCTCAAGGCCTCTGCATGGATTGCCTGCTATAGCATAAATATTAGCCTTCTCCACAGGAGTTAAATTAGACACGAACTCTCAAAGCATACTATTCAGGATGTCCACCAAATAACCCAAAATTACTCCACATATGAAGAATCAGGAAAAATTGCAACTTGGAAAAAGGCACTCGAAACACACTGCTGCCAAGATTATGCAGAAAACAGTGCTACAAAATGCTCTGAAATTAAGGCTAATACTCTTGAAACAAATGGAAGGATAGGAAGTCCCAGAAAAGAAATAGAGACTAAAAGAAAAGCCAAGTAGGAATTTTAGAACTGAAAATTGCAAAAATATGGTAGACATAATAACTAATGGAACGTGAATATAGATCAATGGAAAATATTTCATCTGAATGCAAAGGGAAAGGAAGATTGAAAAAGAATAAAGAGTGTCAGAGGCCTGGGAGCTGATACCAAAAGGTCTAACATTTGTGTCACTGAATCCCAACAATAATAGCTGGAATCTCTGTTACAGCAAGAGACTTAAGTCTACATATTATAGAAGCCCAGCAAATCCTCTAGAAGAATAAATTCCAAAAACTCCAGGCTCAGATGTATCATAAACTGGAAAACTAAAGCCAAAGAGGAAGGTCTTTTGAAAGTAGCCAGACAACATTTTGAATGACAGTGAATTTCTCACCATAAAGAGAACTAGAAGAGAGTCAAAACATTCTTAAAAGTTCTAAAATAAAATCACCAGCAACTGAAATTCAAATCTTAAAATTTAAAACATCAGCAACAAGGGCCGGGAGTTTGGCTCAGTGACTTAAGTGCCTGTCTGTCAGGCACGAGGTTGTGAGTTCGATCCCCAGTGCCGCAAAAAATAAATAAATAAATAAATAAATAAATAAAACATCAGCAACAAAAAACAAGCTGGGTGTGGTGATGCATGCTTGTAATCCTAGTATTCTAGGAGGCTGAGGCAGGAGGATCACAAGTTCAAGCTCAGCCTGGGCAATTTAGCAAGATCCTGTCTCAAAAAAATTTTAAAAGGACTGGGGATGTATCTTAGTGTAACGTCCCTGTGTTCAATCCCCAGTACTGCAAAGCAAAAAAAACAAAGAAAAGAAAAAAAATGAAAATTTCTTGCCAGGCCAGAGATCCTACTCTGAAAGAACTGCTGAAGGAATTCTTCAGATGGGAGGGAAGTAAGCACTGGAAGAAATTTGGGACATTAAGAATGAAGAAACAAGTCAGGTGTGTGGCATGTGCCTGTAATTCCAGCACCAGGGAAGCTGAGACAGGAGGATCACTGCAAGTTCAAGGCCAGACTGTATTACATAGTGAGACTGTCTCAAAACAGAAAAACCAGCAAAAGACTGGGGTAGAGTTTAGTAGTAGAGTGCTTACCTAACATGAGCAAGCCCGGGGTTCAATTCAGGCACTGAAAAGGAAAACAACACGCCAGACATCTGGATGAATATAATAGACACTTTCTTTTGAGCTCTTTAACACATATGTGATTATCAAAAGCAAAGACATAATGTTGTCTGATGATGTTCAGTGTGTGAATATGCAATTAACAAGACAACTACAACTTAAAAAGGAGAGAATAAATGGTTTTTATGTAGTAAGGTTTCTAGCTTCCACTCAAGATGGTAAAACAGGACTTCCTGCAAGATGGCCACCCAGATAACACCACGTTAGGGAGACTCCCTCAATATACCATCCAAATGCTGAAATACAAAATAGTATAATAACAGAGAGAAGGAAAAAAGAGGGAGATGGGTCTTCTGGACCCAAGAAGAATCTAAAACAAGAACTGTAGCCCACGGAAAGAGTAAAAAAAATGAAATAAACAAAGGCGGAGACCGGTGGCACCTCTCACCAGAGCCGAATCCAATCAGCGCTGCAACCCGAACTAAGAAGGAGCCATCGGGGTGCTGGTGATATGCGGTCAATTGCTACAGCTGAAGCGGCTACAGCCGAAGCGGCGATGGCGGAGGTGGCGGTCCATTGTGGAGCAAGGTGGTCGCAAGCAGGCGAGTGAGTGAACCCGGCGGCCCCCAGCCCCCCACCCCCCACCCCTGAGGGAGAGCGAGGGACAGGCATCCATCTTGAGACCGGAACTACACCTAATTAGGCACGGTTCCTGGAAGGCCGTGGTGGAATCTGCGCGGGCGCCCTCGGGGTGATAGGAGAAGTTTGACTGACGACCTGGTACGGATTACCAGGAAGCGCCCTATCCTTGCGCACTGCAGCAGACATCCGTGGAGCAGAAACAGGCTTGGGAGAGGCAGTGGGCCAACACGGCCTCACTGGCGAGCCCAGGAAAATGCCAAGACAGAAAGGCAGAGGGCGCTCTCCGGACTCCAATACAAGCAGAACTAATTCCGGGGACGCTAACACTGAAATGGTCGGGAGTCCAAAAATTAAACTCTCAGAGGAGTTGACAGCTGAAGTGGGGAGACAACTCCATGAAGCTATGAAAGAAATTAAAGCAGCACTGTTAACCCAACTGAGAATTGAAATGAAATACATAATTGGGGAATCCTTAAGTGCCTCTAAAGGAAACATAACAGGAAAGGTGGAGGATGAAAAATAAAAGGAAATTGAGAATGAAACAAATAAAGACTTAGAACGCATTAATCAGATTCAGAGAGACTACCAGGATATCAAAGACTCCAATAAAAGTTGGCAGAACCACTTGAAGGAAACTAAGGATAGACTTTCCCATCTGGAAGAAAGAATGAAAACTTGGGAAAGAGAAAGGAGAGACTCTCTCAAGATAATTAGAAATCTGGAAGTGGCAGTGCAACGGCTGCAAGACAACCCAAGGAAACATAACTTACGAATAAAAGGTGTGAGTGAAAAAGCAGGGGTCAATACAAATCAAATTAAAAGACTATTTACAGAAATAGTTTCAGAAAACTTCCCAAGCATGGGAACAGGAAGAGACTTTCAGATAACTGAAGTGTATAGAACTCCAGCTAAACTTGACCAAAACAGGCCTACACCCAGACATATAATAATCAAGATTCCAGAAATCCAACACAAAAACATAATATTAAAAGCTATTAGAGAAAAGAGACAGATTACCTACAAAGAATCACGACAGACTTCTCAACACAAATCATCAGGTCAAGAAGAGCTTGGAGTGAAATATTTCAAGCCCTGAAGGAAAATAACTTCCAACCCAGATTAATGTACCCTGCAAAATTATCTTTTAAAATCAACGGAGAAACAAGATACTTCCACGACAAAGAACAACTAAAGGAATTTATGACAACCGAGCCAACCCTAC
>RJWM01049106.1:0-11236 GCA_004363535.1 Dasyprocta punctata
TTATGCCTTTAATCCATTTTGAGTTGATTTTTTGAACTAGTGGGAGGGAGGAGTCTAGTTTAATTGTTCTGCATGCAGATATCAAATTTTATCAGCAGCATTTTTGACAGAGACTGTCCATTCCCTAGTGTTTGTCCTTAGAGCTTTCATCAGATCTCTTGGTTGAAGAACAATTTCCCAAAATTAAGCACTCAAAACAACCTACTCTATTTGCAATGAGCTTTTGGGGAGCCCAAGCTATTCTCTGCTCCTGAGAGTTATCACATCAATGATACAGTTGTTTAATTTTGTGTACATAAGTGTTTTTATAACTTTTGAAACAAACATATTCCTGTAAGCCAGCTAGCACTACACAACAGTAGAATTACTGTTATGAGCTGGAATAAGCAGTAGATAGAATAGTAATGATTCAGAGAGAAGGTATCATTTTACAATAAAACATAAATTGAGCCCAGTTCTGAAGTTCTCTCAGGTATTTAACCTTGACAACTTCCCACTGAGGGGGAAACGATGTCATATTCATTTCACACATGAAGTACATGACACAGAGAGATTGGGTTATTGTCCAAGATCACACAGCTGTTGAAGGGTGGTAGTTGGACTCAATCCAGCACCTTGAGTGGAGACTCTGTGCATTTAAGGACTGTCCTTGACTTAGCAGTCATCCTAAAACTTAAACCTGGACTCTCACTATTTAAATTAAACTTAATTTTTCTTAATTACTAAGGATGCAACTCAGGAATTCCTGTGTTTGAGGCAGGTGCCAAGTAACTCAGCTACATCCCAGTCTTTTAATTTGCCTTTTTGAGACAGGGTCTTAATAAAGTTCCCAGGCCAGCCATAAACTTCCCATCCCCCATATCGGCTTCCTAATTAGCTGGGATTAAAATTGTACACTATCAATCTGACCAAAATTATATTTTAAAAATTTTGTGTACTTTCTTTCATTTTTGAGATTTTATTTTTAAATTATCTTTATTGGTAGAGTTTAGATGTACATAATGATCACATTTATCACAGTGAACTTGTACCTGTGCGTAGTATATCTTGATTCTTTTCTTCTCAATGCCCTCCCCTCTAAACAACCCCTCCCCACCTGTTCACAGAAGGTTTGCTTCTTTTTTTTTTGTCTTCTATTTTCTTTCTATGCTTTTTCCTCCCTTTCTTCTCCCCTCCCCCTTCCTTTGTTCCCCTTCACATTTGGACCTTTTTTCGCCTAGTTCCCTTGAAACCAAAAGGGCAAATAAGAACTAAATTTACATTATGTGCACTGACAAAAACAGTAACTGACTGATGATTATAACATCGTGTTCTAACTAAACTGCTTGCAACCTTGATATGTTTGAAATAATTTATATACTCTATTCTCCATATAAGTTCAGCAAACAAGACATTTGTTCATTACCTGCAGAGTGATAATAAAGGTCCAAGCACTTCGTGTGCAAATTATTGTGAGGAATTATGTGCAGAAAAGGATGCAAAAGCTAATAAAAGTTTTAAAACATTATATGAATTCAATGATATGTTATCGCTATAAGAAATGGTAAGACTAATGAAAAGTTTGTGCCTTGTCTGTGTCCTTAGCATCAAAATGAGGTGTTGGCTTTACACACAGGGTTAGAAACCAAGGAGAAGATCTGATTGTGTAACTGACAGATTCCTTGGGGACAGACAGCTCACTGAGAGTCAAGTCACAGTCTGCTGTTGAATTAACTGCCTGGCTAAATTTGCAAAAACAGTTCACTCAGTAAGAGACACAAGATTGCTGGTATATGAAGACGATGTCCATATATTTTGGAACAGATTCCAATTTTTACTCTACAACAAATGATGCCATTTAATTGGTACAATTTTAGTCACTAACATTATTCCAAAACTATAGCCTTAGAAGTGGGAGGAAAAGGCTAATAATGTGAAAGATTTTTATTTCTTGGAAAGTAAAACAACCTTGCAAATATGTGAGGTCTATTGGGAGACTCAAAATGGATACAGTAACAACAATTCCTGCAATGTGGTGAAGGTGTGAGGTAATTATGATTCCAGTTCCACAAGGAATAGTGATGCTCTTCCTATGAAAATAGGTCACACTGGTTTCTTATACTTTAAAGAAATAAGTTATGAATACAATGGTAGAAAATTTCAAAATAAGACTGTAGAAGAGTAACAGTGGCTAGTACATTACATATGATTATCCTCCAATTAGCTGCTCTGAGTGCAAGAGATAGGCATGAAAAGTTGATCAAACAATGTAGGCACAAAACTTTCTTTACAATGAACTAATACCAATTAGTAGTATAAGTAACTTAAGTATGTTTTTTTATTTAATTACTCTGTGTTGAGCTCAAAATCATCCCCGTTTTTAAGGGAAAGATGCACCACGACCCAATGTTTATGACTTAACTCAAGAAAGAGCAACTTCTAGAAATGCATTTCATGTGCAAAATGATGCAACTAACTTGTCAATTAATTACTTAAATCAAGGATACATAACCCTGTGAGGCTTAGGATGTTAACCCTGATTTGTACTGCAATATGATTGTGTGTAGCCTGTGTCATTAGAATCATTGTAGATAGGATGAAACATGCCTTAAAGGTAAATGATAACAAAGTTCCAAAAATACATTTATATGTAACAACTAGAGTAATATATATATATATATATATATATATATATAGATTGGATATGCATGAAAATGTTAAACATTGATACTGTTTGGTCTAATCAAGGCTGACATTAATTTTGGTTACTGTGGTTTAGATTCCTAGCATTCTATAAGTAGCAATGGAAAGAAGCAACAGAAGTTTGCAAACAGACTTCATCCTTCTGGGATTTTCTGATCGACCCCAATTGGAGCCCATCATCTCTGTGTTTGTCTTCATCTGCTATGTGGTGACTCTGGTAGGAAACTCAACCATCATAGTCGTGTCTTACCTAGACCCTCAGCTCCACACACCCATGTACTTCTTCTTGTCTAATATGTCGTTATTGGAGCTGGGTTATACGAATACCATTATCCCCCAGATGCTGGCAAATCTATGGGGTCCAAGCAAGTCCATTACCTATGCAGGGTGTGTGCTCCAGTTCTTGTTTGCCTTGCTCTTTGCAGCCACGGAAACTCTTCTCCTGACAGTGATGGCCTATGACCGCTGTGCTGCTGTCTGTCAGCCTCTGCACTACACAGTCATAATGCACCCTCAGCTTTGCTGGAATATGGTGCTGAGCTGCTGGTTGGGTGGCCTTGGCAGTGCCATAACTGTTTGCTCCTGGGTTTTCACGTTGCCAAGGTGTGGTCACCGAGAAGTGGACAGTTTTATCTGTGAGACACCATCATTAATGAAATTGGCTTGTGCTCACACAAGAGTAATTCAGATTGTTATTTTTGTTTTTGGAGTTATACTTCTTCTATCACCTGTATCATTAATTTTCATTTCATACGGAGTCATCGTTCAGGCTGTAATGAGGACGCAGTCAGCGGCAAGGTGGAGAAAGGTCCTCAGTACCTGCGGTTCTCACCTCACAGTAGTAGTTCTTTTCTTTGGGCCAGCTATTTATATGTACATGACCCCACAGAGCACCACATCACAGGAGGGAGGAAAGTTCTTTACACTCTTTTACACAATCATCACCCCCAGCCTTAACCCTCTGATCTATACTTTAAGAAACAAAGATGTGAAGACCGCAGTGAAGAAAATACTGGGCATAGACATGGTCAGCAAAGTTGTGAGTTAGATGAAAAGTATCTCAGTGTGTAGTTAATATAAGAAATATTAACTTTTCCATGGAAATACTTAACCCTTGCATCTCTTTAATAGGCATGAAAGGGTCGTTAATCATTTTCCCAGCATATTTCTACGTAGAGTATTTAATGTAGCTATTACATTGAGAAAAGAAATGCTAAGAAGATGCAGAGGAAAAATTATGCACGCTGTGAAAGAAACAATGCTAAGCATATACTATAAGTGAAATATTATGAAAAATAACAAAAGCAGAAATAGAGGAATATGAAAAGTACTTAGGAAAAAAGGCATCTATTCTGTTTTAGAATTACTTTGGACAATGACTTCCTCTTCCCAATCTTACCATGTTTTGAGAAATGGTGCCACCATTTCTTCTTATGATCTTGCATGCTCGCTCTGTGGATGGGACCACCTACCATGCTCTGTCCTGAGGTCTAATGGGATGCTTTGCCATAATGGTGCAAATTACCTTTACTAGCCTGACATCCATAATCACTCACTAGCCCAGCCATTGGTACTTGCTCTGAGCCATCTTATCCGTGTGCAGCTACTTCTTCTCTCAGTCCTCAACTCTCTCCTGCTGGTGGGGATGTCAGTGTAAGGTAACCAACATGAACCTCATGGGTGCAAACAGGACCATAGAGAGGAGCCAACAGTGAGATGGAATCCTAGGAAAGTCACTACCAATGCAGCACCTGCAGACCTCACAGGGAAGCACCTGTTACATAAAATCCTAGCTCAGCCACTGGGCTCTTTGTTCTCTCAATTACAGCAGCTTAGTTCTCTGCCTTGTGTGGCCTGATAAGGCCTGTGGGTTTCACACTGGAGGAAATGTGGTCTCTGGGACAGAAGTAATCCAACCCCTGCACACATCTGATGTCCACTCTCCCAGGTCCTCCAAGAGCTGCTGACCCAGCAACCACACACTCTCTCCATCCCTTCAGGTGACCCTGGAATGGCAGCAGTTTGAGGGCCACTACTGTAAGGAATGAGGTGATGTTGAGTATCTCTAAAGAGGAAGAGAGGATGACATTACAGATCTTAATTTCCTTCCTGGTGGATATGGAAAAAGAAGGTACAAATTGATTTCTCAAGGATCTTAGACAAATTCCCTCAATATAAGACTACATCAGAAATAGCGAGAGAACATTTTATCACCTGTCTAAGCAAATTATGGAAATTAGAATCTGTACTATGATTAACTAAAGTTTATATAAATGATTATTGCTTAATAGCATATCCTACAGGCATTTTTGTTTTCTTAAACTATGATAATTTGTATATATAAATCTAAAACCTTAATTTGTTTTTTTGTGACTAAAGTAAACTCCCAAATCTCCTGTGTTTGCAATGCAGTTGGATCAGTGCTTGCTACATTCGTCTGAGGAATCACCGACTGTTGAGTTCAGGGTTAGAATGAGCTCTTAGAAAGTGGATCACTCACTGCAGATGGAAAGGTGCATTCTCCTCCCTCACTCCTCCCTTCTCCCTCTGTGTCCTGGCTACTGTGAGATGAGCAGCTGTCTGCCAACAGGACCTTCCACTCCTCTATCCATACCCTGGAGTCAGATGACTTTCAAGCAAATAATTGGAAAATGTGAACCTGATAAACCTGTGCTCCTTCAGCTGAGAGTGCTGGGTGCTTTCTCCAAGCAACTGTAAAGAGATGAATACACATGAACATGACATAATCCTTTGGATCTGTCATGCTCTTGCCTTTATTGAATGATTGTGGTAGTGCATGGTGATATCTTGGGAAGGAATTCAGTGACCCTTCTGGATAAAAGAAACATTTGGTGATGAGTGTTAATCCTCCATTTTCCTGTTTACTTCCCTGGTAAATCCATCAGTGGCTTGGGAATACTTGTGCTAGAGCATAAGCCACACTCTTCCCCATAACTCAGCCCTGCAGAAGTTGGAAACCCTCTCTGCATGGGAAAGATGCCATCACCTGCAGAGCCCTTGCTGTGGCATTTCCATGGCAGACTTGGCCTCCCACCGCACTCAGTACGTGGATTAAGAGAATGGGGGTTGTTAGAGTTCATTTCTGTCTTCAGTTCTTGCGCTTTTGTCTCCTAGATTTACACAGTGAGAACAATGAAAATGATATTTTAAAGTCTTCCTTTTTCTTTACAGTTCGCTTTCAAATTTCCATGATGTTAACTAGTTTAAAAAAAACCTGAAGAATATTTTAAAAAGACAATATATCAGAGGGTAGGGAATGCTTGAAGATTGTCTATAGTTTATGAGTCTGTAAAATAAGGACAAAATATAGAATGATAAAGTTATAGACACACAAAATGAGAACCAAATCACAAATCTTGCAGACATTTATCATGTTGAGACCTCCTGCTCCATTTAAAGACCTCAACTCATCAGCAAGTCTGCTGAAACCACATCAGCCCATCTTCTGAATATTTTCCATCATTTGACTACTGAAATTATGGAATTATCTCTCCTTATTTGTTTTTGTAGTTGTGTTCAAGCAAACACAATTGGGAAGGTACTAGCAAAATAGAACCTTATTTTTTTGGTAATATTCTGTGTGTAACTTTTTCAGATAAGTATTGCAAACTGAATAAGTATGTATAATAAATGAATGGTTTGCTTAATCTTCCTGAAAATGTAAGCAGTTTTGAATATGGAAAATGCCCTTTGGCTACTCAATATTGAGGCAATATCTTCATGCTGTGCTAATATTTAAAAAGCAAGAGAAATCACACTAGTAAGAGAAAAGGGAAGAAAATGTACTCTCTGTCTCACATACATAACATTATTGATTTGTCAAAATAGTTCTTGGCGTTTCCTGTATGTATATATTTTGAAATTAGGAAAATAACAGGAAAACAATGCTCAATAGATCTAACCTACAAGGAGGTATTTTAATTAATTTCTTCATTTATTCCCATCTGTATTAAAGTTTCATTCATGTTCTGTTTCACACCCTTCTTTATTTCTCTCCTTGTAACATTTACATCAAGAGTTAATTCTCTAACAAGAAGCTAACAGCGACCCTGGAGTGGATGGTGGAGAGGGTAGAGAATATAGTAGTTGGTGTTACCCCACACAGCTGCGAATGTCATCGGACACAGTACATAGTGAGGTGACAAATTTTCATCAGTAAGGAGACTGCGATGGTGCAAAAATGTTGAGAGAACACACAGCATTGAGTTTTTCCTTACTTGAAAACATGACTAGGAGGAGGACTTTCTAGAGGGAAAAATTACACATGCCCATCTCCAGTTGTGTTATAATTAGGAAGTAAACGTGGAGACAATAATGAGCCTCAGTTAATCCAGTTAAATATGGAAAATTCCCTGCCATGCTACTTTTGCACTTTAACAAAGCATGGTATTATCAGATTTTTGCAGCAAACTTCAGTGTTCTTTTAACTTGCATTTTACTAATGATTCAAAAATTTAGACAGTTTTTCATGTTCTTCTCATGAACTTTTAAAGTTATATCTAAATTTTTTTGTTTTCTCATTCCGCATCCCCCTCCCATCCCTTCAACCCTTCTTGCTCTCATTTGCAAAAGCTTCACGTCCACGTTTTCCTTCTTGTCTCTTTCTTTTTCCCTTCTCCTTCTCCCTCTCGTCATCCTTGCTGCTTTCCTATTCGATCATTTTCTTCTTACATCCATTATCTGTCATACGTTTTGGTCCTTACCCTTTCAGTTTCTCACACAAGAGAAACAATGTGATATTTAACATTGTGTCTGATTTATTTCACTTAAAATTCTGGTCTAAAGGTGCATCAACTTACTTAGGAATATCTCAGTTTTATCCTTCTTTATGCCACAATAATACTCCATTGTATTTAAAAACCATATCTTCACTATACTTTCATCTATTCATGGTGGTTTGGGCTATTTCCAAGATTTGGAAGTTACAAATTGTGCTTCAGTAAACATGGGTGCACATATATCGCTGTGGTCTGATGCTTTTAACTCTTTTTGGGAAGGTACCAAGATGAAGAATATCTGGGTCAAATGGAACCTCTGTATTGACTCTTACAAGGAATGTCCATACTGATTCCTGTAAGAAATGTATTGATTTACACTCCCCATGACAGTGGAGAAGGGGTTCTTTCCCCCCACAGCCTTGCCAGAATTTGTTCTTGGTTGATTTCCTGATGGTAGCCATTCTTTGTGGAATAAGATGAAATCTCAATGTTGTTTTAATTTGCATTTCTAGAATGCAAGTGATATTGAACATTTTTTCCCTTTATTTACTTGCTGTTTGTATTTCTTCATCTGAGAGGCATCTATGCACTTCAGATGCCCATTTTTGGATTAGGTCTTTGAATTGGAGGGCATGACTTGTTTTTGAGTTCTTTAATATAAGCTACATATCAGTTCATCCTGAAATGGCTAGTAAAATATATTTTTCCAATTCTGTAGGTTGACTCTTCACTCTGTTGATGGTTTGCTTTGCTGTACAAAGCCTTCTGATGTGTGTTCTGTTACTATCTCCAACAGAAGAAGGATTTAGAAAACAGATCCGGTTGCTTTGGGACTCCGGCATGAAAATTAAAGTTGTGAAAGTTATGAAATACACTTATACTGGGCTGGCACTATAGCTCAGCGGCACAACTGCTGGCTTGGCAAGTGAGAGGTCCTGAGTTTGATCCCTGGTACTAAAAACAAAACAAAAAACACTTACACTTACTTTTACGTACACTTTTATAATTCTACTTCTACTTATATTTATACTAACTTATACTGATGTCATTCTTGGAGAGGAGTTTAAATTTCAGCAAGAACCGTTAGTGTGTTTTGAAGCTGCTGAATGTTCTCCACGTGACAAGCACCATGCTGAATATTTCAGTCCTAAAATGCCATCTAATTCTCCTCACAGTGATGATAGTGTTGCTTGGGTGATGATGTTAAAGATGATGAAGCTGAAGTGTGTAACACGTGATCAGCTGCTCACATTCACACAGTGAGGGGATGGGTGAAGTCAGTTAGGACCCAGAGGCCAGCATCTTAGAATTGTGTATTTCACCTTGGTGTTTGCTTGAATACAGCAATATCAGTTTTACTCTATAATTCTTAACTGATCAATTTAATATGTTTTGTGTTTTAAAGGGGCGAGGTTTTTTTTTTTTTTTTTTGGTCTTTTTGAAACAGTATCTCATTATGCAGTTCAGGCTGGCCTTCAGCTCACTTTGTAGCTCAGGCTGATCTTAAACTTGCAATGATCCTCCTGCCTCAGTAACCCAAGTGCTAGGATTACAGGCATGTGCCACCATGGTCATATTCAAAGGGCAGTTTTGAATGTTTACATTTCCAACTTTCTTTTTATGTGCAAAAACATTTTAATAAGATGAGATTCCAGTTGTCGATTCTTTAAAGTACTTCCCATGGATATGACAGGGACACGCTCTGACTAGCCCTATACTCCAGAGGCTCTGAACTCCTCACAGCCAGACACAAGGTCCTGGTGGTGCCACACTCTGGGGTGCATTCTGCCTAGCCACCTAGGTCCCAGAGATTTTGAATTCCACCCAGCCAGGCAGAAGGTCCCAGTGCCACAGTATGAAAGTGAGTCCTCTTGAGCTACACAGAGGATTCAAGCTCTGCCCAATCCAGTGTCCCAGTGCAATTCATCAGGGGAACACCCAACCAGCCTCACAGGACACAGAGGTACAAAGGGCAGCCCAGCCCAGAGAACCAGAACCACTCAACTGGGAACGACCAGCATAGTTGCAGGGCCTTGGAGAATTTGAGCTCCGCACATCAGAGCACAAGGCCCCAGCTCTAAAGTTCAGGGGTGTGGCCATAAAGTAGGTCCTGGAGGTTGTGAACTCCACCAAGCCAGGAGTGAGGCCCTGAAACAATATGTTGGTGACATGCTCTGGTTAGCCCTGCACTCTAGAGGCTCAGAATTGCTCACAGCCAGATGTAAGGGCCCAGTGATGCCACACTTCTGGGTGTGCTCTGCCTAGCCACCTGGGTCCCAGGAATTCTGATCTCCACCCCACTAGAAAAAAAGGCCCCAATGCCACACCATGGTGGTGCATCTCTGCTAGCCACCTGGGTTGTGGAGATTCTGAACTCTACACATCCAGTTTCTAGGCCCCAGAAACAAGCTCCAGGGTTGTGCCACTGCTAGCTGCAGGGAGGATACAAGCTTTGTCCAACCAAGCTTCCCAGAGCAACTCAACAAAGCACATCAGGGGAACACATGGCCAGCTTCACAGGCCAGAGAACAAAAGAATCCAGCACCATAGTTTGGGGGTGTGCCCTAGCTAGTAATGGGGACATTGGAACCTCTACCTAGCACAGTGTTCCAGTGCAATCCATCAGGAGGCTGTCTGGCCAGCCACACAGGTCCCAGAGAAAATGACAAAGCAAGAGAGTAAGATTCAGTCTCTGACCTCCAGCCCACTGAGAACAAACCCAACAGACACTGAAATGGAAGACACTGGGTATGACACAACTGAACTTTCTGACATGATAGCAACTGCAGTAAAGAAAAACTCCATGAAGCAATAGAGGTAATCAGATCAGAAATAATCTCTCAGTTAAAAAATGAAATGACAAACATTATGAAAGAAATGCTCTGTGTATCTAAAGAAGATAAAGATAAGAAAATAGAAAAACATAAGAAAATGATGGAAACTGAATGAACAAAATAAGACACAAATAGAATGCATGAAACAGATTAAAAGGGATATTCAGGAAATGAAAAATTCCATTGAAGAATGGCAAAACTGCTTGAATGGAGCTGAAGATAGATCAGACCTTGAAGACAGCATGGAAGCTTACTAGCACAAAAGCAAAGATCTCTTAAAAGTAACAAGGAACCAGGATACAACAACTCAACAGCTGCAAGGTGATGCCAAGGAAAACAACGTAAGATTGATAGGCATCAAAGAAAAAGCAGGGGTCAATACAAATGACCTGCGAAGACTATTTGCAGAAATAATAGCAGAAAAATTTCCAAACATGGGAAGAGAATCTGATATACACATAAGTGAGGCATACAGAAACCCAGTTAATCATAACCAGAACAAAATTTCAACCAGACATATAATAATTAGGATATAAGAAATTGAGCACAAGAACAGAAAACTAAAAGGTGTCAGAGAAAAGAAACTGATCTCCTATGAATGAAAGCCTATCAGAATTATGGCAGACTTCTCAACACAAAACTTCAAGTCAAAAATAGCTTGGAATGAAGTATTTCAAATTCTGAAAGAAAACAACTTTCAACCCAGATTGTTGTATCCTGCAAAACTATCTTTAAAACTTGATGGAGAAGCCAGGTGTGGTGGCACACACCTTTAATCCCAGCATTCAGGAGGCTGAGGTAGGTGGAGCATTGTGAGTTCGAGGCCGACTTGGGCTACAACGCAAGTGCAAGGCTGGCCTGAGCTACATAGTGCGATGTTACCTCAAAAAACTAGGGCTGGGAGTTTGGTTCAGTGGCTTAAGGACCTCTCTGGCAGGCATGAGGCTGTGAGTTCGATCCTCAGTGCTGCCAAAAAAAAAA
>RJWM01049107.1:0-11355 GCA_004363535.1 Dasyprocta punctata
AGTTCTACCAATACCTTTGAAGAGTTGGCACCATCTGCAATGCAATGTTGATTAGAAAAACTATAAGCACATATAAACTATTATGAAAATATCTACTACAAAAATAACATCACTACAAGCCTTCCAAAAGTTCCAGGCAGTGAATGACCTGTTGAAAATTTTCATTCATGTTATTAAAACCATTAATAATGTTAATAAGAATTATTTGCATAGGATTAGGTGGGGGAAGATAGATCATTCTAGAAATGACCGTTTAGGAAGTTACCGTCTTTATTCCAGTCCTTATCTGTTTTTCTTGAGTCTTGAGACTCCATCAGGAGCTACTTGTGAAACTAACAGAAAGGAGGGATCTAAATTAATTTGACGTTGAGGGAATTTCTCAAAGTAATTTTTAAAAAAATTATCCTTCTGCAAGATAGGAAAAGCAGTCAACCCGCCATCCTGCCGCACAAGCCAGCAAGGTGCCTGGGTTTGACCAGGCTGGCGTGTCCCGCGTGACAGGTACTGTTCCCTGCTTCTCCCGCTGCTCCCGAAAACCATTAATCCTATTAATTGCATATCAAAAGACTGGGAGCAATTCTACAAATGAGTAAACACAGAGATAAAAGTGTAATCATGAGAGCACAGCAAATTGGATTCAGGCCTTCATTGAACAATCCTGTTTCAATTCAGCAATTTTATTATCACTGTTACTGGAACAAATCACTTTATTAAACAAAAGGAGCTTTTGTGGAGAAATTTCTTCTTGTGGGCAACATCATGAGGCTCTCGAACATCAGCGCAGTGCTCACGCTTGTTGAGGGATTTCCTTAGCAATCCGGCTAATGGCTGTGACAGGCAGGGCCTGCGGTGCCCATGCAGGCCTTGCATTTTGCTAGGTGACTGGATGTTTTCATTCTAAGGCAAAAAAAGCCCTTTTCATGCTCTTAGCGGAATTAATATTTTCAGTAAGGAGTTTGCTGACAAGTCTCCCCCCGCCCCCACACACACGAAGGGCAGAGTTCAAGGAAGCAGAACGTTACAGAATAAAATAGTATTTATTTGTTTGTGTGGATTGAAGCAAAGTATTTCCTAGAATTTTTTGTTTTTTGTTTCTTGCACAAAGGTCCTTAACCTATTAGAACAAGTCATCCAATTGGTAGGGTGGGAAATGGAGAGCGTGAGGTCACTTTTCTGAGCCCCCTTCCTGGAAGGCAGGGCCTGGGCATCGAGAGCAGAGGGAGGAGTGGCTTCCAGCTCCTGGGTGCTGGGAGGCACGGTGTGGAGGGAGCCCAAAACAGCGAGGCAGGCAGACAGACAGACAGGCAGGAAGGCAGGCAGGCAGACGGACTCCCAGAGGAAAGTCAGGCACAGGAGTCGGGCTGGCTTAAAACCTGGTTGTGCAATGGACCCTCTGTGACACGGAGTGCCCTCTATTCTGTCCTCCGCCGTGGCTGCTGTCCACACGTGGCCACTGACCTCTTGGAACGTGGCTGGTGTGACCCAGGGACTGAAATGTTCATTTTGTTTCACTGTGTGTAATTTTCATTGACTTAGATTCACACAGACATGTGTGGCTCTTGGCCAGCAGTGTGAATGGTGCAGATTCTAATCATGGGAACAAAGTGGTATGAACAGAGGTAAAAACTTCCCCCCAAGACGGGATCTCCAGGAAGGCTTGGCAGGAGGTGGTGAAATGATCAAAAAACAGGTGGAAAGGGATTTAGAGAAATGCAGTGGTTCCCACGTGAGTCCCACATGTGGTCCCTGAAAAACATGCTTTTCTGGATATCAAGTATCATTCTAAAGAGATGACCTGCCCTTAGATCTTAGGTCTTAATAAAATCAATATCCCTTCAAATGCTGCTTCAAAGACAAAGCAAGTTCTGGTCAACCAAGGCCGTGGATCCTGTGCAAATGGTGTGAACTTTTCATAAAGTCAAAAAAGTTATCTTATTTGTAAATCAATAAATTTGATAAATTATGACTCAAACTTTACTTTCTTTCTCTCAGCTATAAAATGGGAGTGATGATAATGCTACCTTACAGAATTATGTGAACAGTAAATGCAACGATGTAAGAGGAGAGTCTTTAAAAACCTTGCATGTGTTTGTGTTATTATTCCCAGTTTCCTACAGCTCTAGCAAGGACGCTGTCTCTTAAACTTACTGTGTAAACTCTGTAATCTATACACAGATTAGTGTTTACTGAGCACAGCTGTGCAAGTGTGTACATGCAGGTCATCTGTGAGAAACTTGCCTCAGAAATTTCAGATAGATATTAGGGAGCAAAAGGAATTGGATTTTAGTTATTACCATTAAAGTATGAATGATTGATAGACTTCTAATGCTTATCCTAGTGATGATTACTTGTTAATGCAAATGAACTGAACCAAGCAGTACGAAAATATACAGTACCATTTCTTAAATCCCACCTTGAGGGCCTTTGCTTTTATTTCTTTTTGTGTGTAAAGCTGGTCCTCAGAGGGAAGATGGGGACATCAGTAGACTCTTCTGGGTTTTCCAGAACTAGAAGGTAATTGGGCAGAAGAGTGATCTGTCCTGAGGCCCCTCCGAGTGGTTCTGGATGTGTTCCTAAGAGTGGTGTGGAATGGGAGGAAAGAGGATTATAGCTGCTGCTTCCCGAAGGATGGTGGGAAGGTGGCCCTGCCCCTCTAATCTTCCCTCCTGTGGGGAGGAGGGGACACCAGAGTCCAGCAGGACCGATGTCTAACCCATCCCAAGCTCACCTGGAGAGCTGGTGAGGCCTTCACCATCTAGACCAGGGGGCTTTGAGAGCCTTTTTTTTTCCTTAGAAACCATGCCATTGTTTAATGTTATATTTATTCTTTTCATTCATTTAATTCCTTTAAGAAAAAATCGAAGGCCGGGGATTTAGCTCAGTGGTTTAAGCACCTGCCTTGCAGGTGTGAGGTTGTGAGTTTGATCCCCAGTATCATAAAAAACATAAAAAAAAAAAAAAAAAGAGATTGGTAGATCATGACAAAATGACTTGGAGCATTTTTTTTATTACATCTGTTTATTATATACAGTATATTTTTATTTTTTATTTTTTAAAATTAATTTTCTTGATACATTTTAGATATACATACAGATCACACTAACTGTAGGGAATCTGTACTGTGTATGATATATCTTGCTTCTTTTTTTCCCATTCCCCTCCCCCTCTTTAACACCGCTCTCTTTCCTTACCTGCAAAAGCTTTGTTTCAATTTTTCCTTCTATTTTCTTTTTTCTCTTTTCCCATCTTTCTTTTTCCTCACCGCCCCCCCACCCCAGTTTCCTTTTCCATTTGAACATTTTCCTCTTATTTTACAATATCCATTACACAATTTGGTCCTTATTTACCATTCTAGTTTTTCACAGCAGAGAAATCGTGATATTTGAACATATGTGTCCAATTTATTTCACGTAAGCATATGGTCTCAATGTTCAACTATTTAGCTAGAAAAGTCTCAAGTTTACCCTCCTTTATGCAGAGTAGTACTCTATTGTATAAGAAAGCCACATCTTATTTATCCATTCATTGGTTAGTGGGCATTTGGGCTGTTCCCAAGATTTAGCTGTTACAAACTCTACGGCTATAAACACAGGTATGCATGCATCATTATGGTGCGATGCTTTTAATTCCTTCACGAGAATACTGAGGAGGGGACTAGCTGGGTTAAATGAAACCTCTAGGCCCAGTTTTTGAGTAATTTCCACGCTAATTTCCACAGTGGTTGCATCAGTCCACACTCCCACCAACAGTGGAGAAGGGTTCTTTTTCCCCACAGCCCCTCCAGCATTTGTTATTGGTTGATTTCTTGATGACAGCCATTCTTTTTGGAGTGAGGTGGAATATCAGTGTTGTCTTAATATGCATCTCTTGAAAGACCAGTGATGCTGAACATTTGTTCATATATTTATTTGCAGTTTTACTTCTTCATCTGAGAAGTGCATACTCATTTCAAAGGCCCATTCCTGGATTGGGTCTTTAAATTTGGGGGGGGGTCTGATTTTTTGAGTTCTTTATATATGCTAGATGTTACTCCTTTACCTGAGGATCAACTGGCAAAAAGTTTTTCCCACTCTGGGTTGTCCCTTTACTCTTGATGATGTCTTCTGCTGTGCAAAATCTTTTTAATAAGATGATATTTCCAGTTGTTGATTCTTTGTGATATTTCCTGTGCAATCAGAGTTTTGTTTATAAAGATTTTGCTTACATGTATGTCTTCAAAATTTCTACTTATTCTATCTTCCAGTAGATTTCGTGTTTCTTTTTTAATATTTGGATCTTTGATTTATTTTAATATCAACTGAGTGTACAGAGAGATATGGGTCTAGTTTTAGTCTTTGTCATGTGAGAAGTCAGTTTTTCCAGCAACATTTATTAAAGAGGCTACCTCTCTTCCAGTGAAGGTGTTTGTCCCTTTGTCAAAGACAAGGTGCCTGTGTTTGGAGTTGTTTCTGCATCTTCTAAACTACTCTAGTGATCCTTGGGTCTTTTTTTTTTTTTTGGTCAGTACCGTGCTGTCTTTCAAGTCAAGGAATGTGATGCTCCCTGTCTTGCTTTTGTTGTTCAGCATTGACCTTGCTATTCTAAGTCCTCTCTGTTTCTAAATGAGTTTTAGGATTGTCTTCTCTAATTCTGTGAGGTACATTTTTGGTCTTTTGATAAGGATTGTATAAACCTGTACAACAATTTAGGGAGCATGGCCATTTTCATTATATTGGTTTTGCCTGACCAAGAACAAGGGATATCTTTCAATTTTTTTGACATCCTCTTCTATCTCCTTTTTCAGAGTACTATATAATTTTCAATCTAATGCTTTTTACTTCCTTGGCTAGATTGATCCCAAGTATTTCATTTTTTCGATGCTATTGTGACAGTTGTGCTATCCTTAATTTCTTTCTCAGTGGGTTTTTTATCCATGTACAGGAAGGTTATTAATCATTGAGTGTTGACTTTCCATATAGCTATATTACTGAATTTGGTTATTAAATGTAAAGATCTTTTGGTGGAATTTTTGGGGTCTTCCATGTAGATTATCATGTCATTTTCAAATAATGAAATTCAACTTCTTTTTCTGTCCTTATTCTATTTATTTCTCTCTCATCTAATTGTTCTGACTAATGTTTCCAGAACTATATTAAATCGGAGTGGTAATGGTGGATATCCTTGTCTTGTTCCTGATCTTAGAGTGAAAGCTTTCAGTTTTTGTTCATTTAGTATGATGTTGGCTGTTGGTTTGTCATAGATGGATTTTATTACATTGAGATAAAGACAATTTATTCTAATTTTCTGTAGGGTTTTTATCATGAATGAGTGTTGGACTGTGTCAAATACTTTTCCTACACCTATTGCGATGATCATTTGGTTTTTGTCCTTGGCTCTGTTAATATGGTGTATTACATTTATTAATTTGTGTATGTTAAGCCATCCCTGCCTCCTTGGGATGAGTCATACTTGGTCGTGGTGTAAACTTTGTTGATGATTTGCTGCATTCTGTTTGCCTGTATCTTACTGAGAAGTTTTGCAACTGTATTCATTAGGGAGATTAGCCTGTAGTTGTCTTTTTGGTTGGATCCTTTTCTGGTGTTGGTAACAGGGTAACACTTACTTCCAGGAATGAGATTGAGAGTATTACTTCCCTTTCAATTTCATTAAGGAGTTTGAGGAGTAGTGGCATAAAGTTGTCTCTCAATTTCTAGAATTCAGAAGTGAATCCATCAGGACTTGGGCTTTTCTTTGTTGGTAGTTTTTAAATTATATCTTCAATTTCATTGACTGATATTGATTTATTTAGAAATTTTATACCTTCTTGATTCAGTTTTAGTGAATCATATGTATCTAGGAATCTATAAACATTTCTTCTGCATGTTCTATCTTATTAGAATCCAAGTTCTCTAAGTACAAATTGATGATCTGGATTTCTACAGGATTCTTTATGATTTCACCCTTTTTCTTCTTAATTATATGAATTTCAGTCTTTTCTTTCCTTTTTTTTTTGATAAGGCTGGCTAAGGGTTGGTCAATTTTATTCAGTCTCTCAAAGAATCAACTCTTTAATTCATCAATTCTTCATATTGTTTTCTCAGTCTCTATTATATTAATTTCTTCTCTGATCTTTGTAATTTTCTCCCTCTATGAGCTTTGAGCTTGACTTGCTCTTCTTTTTCTAGAAGGTTGAGATTCAACATTAGGTTGCTTATTTGAGCTTGATCTATTTTCCTGATATGGGAACTATGCTATAAATTTCCCCAATAGGACTGCTTGAATTGTATCCTATAAGTTCCGGTATTTTGCATTAGTGTTATTGTTTAACTGTAGAAACTGTCTAATTTTTTTCTTAAATTTCATTTGTGATTCATTGGTTGTTTAGGAGGTTGTTATTTAATTTCTATGTTTTTATGAAGTTCTCATGTTTTTTTTTTTTTTGCCATTGACTTCCAACTTCATTACACTATGATCTGATAACATGCATGGGATAATTTCGGTTCCTTTGCATTTATATTACCATTTTTTATGAGCTAGTATTTGGTCTATTTTGGAGAACATCTTGTGTGCAGCTGAGAATGTGCATTCTGATGTTACTTGTAGAACACTCTGTAGACATCTACTTTCCATTTGTTCTAAAGTTTGACTCAGTTCTGATATTTCTTTGTTAATTTTTTGTCTAGTTGACCTGTGTATTTGTGACAGTGCGGTACTGAGTTCCCTTATTATAACTGTTTTAGTGCTTATTTGATTATTCATGTCTGTTATTTTTTTTATATATATATTTGGGTGTGCTGGTATTTGGTGCATATATATATTTATGATTGTTACTTCTTCCTCTTGGACTGTTCACTTTACAAGGATATAGTGAACTTCTCTGTCTCTCTTAATCAGTCTTGGCTTGCAATTCAATTTGTCTACAAATAACACAGCTACCCCACTTTTTTCTGGGTTCCTATTGCATGGAGTATTGTTTTCCATCATTTTGACTTTCAGTGTATGACTTTATTTTTGAATTAAATGTGTTTCTTTTATGCAGCATATTGTTGGATCTTGTTTCTTGATTTATTCTGCCAGTACATTTCTTTTTATTGGTGAATCAAGATCATTTACATTGATTATTATAGCTGATATGTATTGAGTTATCCTTGTCATATTATTTTCTTCTTGTTAGTTCCCTTTCTTTCCCCTCTGTTTAGTTACTTTTCTTGCTTAGAGGATTCATTCTGCTGGGTTTCTTGGAGTTGGAATCTTTTTTATATATTTCTAAATTGTCCTTCAGAACATTTTGAAGTGCTGATATAGTGGTTATGAACTTCTTCAGGTATTCTTTGATGTGGACATATCTTATTTCTGCATCAATTTTGAAAGATAGTTTTACTGGGTATATCAATTTGGGTTGGAAGTTGTTTTCTTTTAGGAATTGAAATACTTCACTCCAACCTCTCCTTGAGTTAAGTGTTTGACTGAGAAGTCTGCTCTAATTCTGATGAATTTTCTTTTATGATTTTTTTCTCTAACAACTTTTAATATTCTATTCTTGTGTTGAATTTCTGAAATCTTGACTATTACATACCTTGGGGTAGTTTTTTTTTTTTTTTTTTGATCATGGATAGTTGGAGTTAATATGTGTCACTCATCTGATGTCAAGGTCTTCTTCCATGCTTGGGAAGTTTTCTGCTATTTCTTCTGTGAAAAGTTTCTTTCTCTCTCTCTCTCTCTCTTTTTTTTTTTTTTTTTTTGTCATTTGAGCTGTCTCCTGTTTTTTAATTGATGCCAGTCAATCTTGTGCTATTCTTCTCTGCATCATCTATCAGTTTGGGATTGCTTTTTCATGGTTCTTTGCTATTTTAAAGAAATCTTTCTTTTCATGATCACTAACCACAATCCTGTCTTCTAGATCTGATATTCTGTCCTCAGATTGATTCATTCTGCTGTATATACTTTCAATAGAATTTTTAATCTTCTGGATATCTGATTGAATCTGTTTCATGGATTAATTTCTCTCCTATGTTGGGCATTTTTAATTTCCATCATTTTCCTAAGCTCCTGAATTTTTTTTATCTGCATCTACTCTAGATTCGCTAATCATACGCTTCATTAGGGTCACCATCTCTGAAGTTATCTGAGAAATTATTTCTGATTTGATTGTTTATTAGGCCCTCACTCATCTGTTTCATTACTTTTGCTGTTACCACTTCAGAGAGTCCAGTGGAGTGACTTCCAAACTGTTCCACCTCATTGCCCCCTGGGCTTGCCTTTGGTGAGTTGGAATTCTGGAGTTGCATCTTGCTTCCATGTCTTCTCATTTTCTATTTTTAAAAATTTATTTCCTGCATTGACGCTTATAAATTTTTTATGTAAGGATCTTTACTACTAGTATCAAGAATCCTTAGGAAATGAGTACTTCTCTGAGATGTCTTCAAGGTGTAGCTGGCTTTTGGGTTTTGAGCATGTTGCAAGATCCTACCTCTTCAATTTATTGGGAGTGAGAAGTTGCTGCATATTTGGCCTGAACTCTTGCTCTCTGGCTCATAATATTGTTTATGACCCTTAGGCAATCTCAGTCTTGGAATATAAGGAAGACAACTGATTAGAATAATTATGTCATCTTGGTTAAAATAGTACAATCAGTCATAACAACAATGTCAAACACAGCCTAGAAAACGGCAAGCTGTTGTAAATATGTTTGTCACTTTTAACTATGTGAACAAAACTTGTAGTTAAATAACAAAATGTAAAGCAAACCAGAAAATTGTATCCACTAAATGTCCCTTTAATATGGCAATATTATCCTCAGGGAAGAAAATTTAAAAGGGGTTAGAGGAAAAAATAGAGAACTAGAAGAAAAGAAGGTAATTAGAAGCACGGCTGGGGGCCAAAGGAAGATTATACAAGGTCTGGGAACTGGAGAAAAAGATAGCAGAGAAAGAAAGAAGAAAGAACAAAATGACAACAATAACAAAAACCCTAGAAATAATGTTTACACTCGTATAAAAACAAGAACAAACAAGAAAAAGCAGGGGAAAAAAAGCAAAGAAAGGAAGAAAAGTAAGAAAAAAATGTTTATTTCAGGTAAGCCACGTCTCAGCGGTCACCGGTTGACAGGGGACACACAAAGCCCATGTCTGTGTTGCAGTTCTCATCAAGCCAGGGGTAGCATTACATCAGTGGTGGGCAGTCCTAGCAACCCTGGGCCTTAAGTTCCACTGAAGTTTGGGCCGTTTCTGTTATTCGGCTCTGAGGCTGGGACCCAAGCTATTCATCCAGGAACAATTCAGTTTCCTCTTGCCAGCTTGAACTGCTCTGAGCCTCACCCTGGCCCTGGGAGCTGCTAGATGGAGCCAACCCACAGCTGCTCCGAGTTCTGAGTTCAGGTGGTCCCTTTCCAAAATGGCTCCCAGTCAGTCACCTTCTTTGGGGAGATGTCTGAACCCAAATAACTCACCAGCCACTGCGATCCACTGCTTCCACTGCTCTGTTCTGCTGGTATGTTTCTCTGTGGAGGCCACTGGGGTCTCCAGTAGTCACTGTGTGTCTGTGGGTGTCTGCAGCCCCTCCCATGCCATAAGCCAGGACTCGGGGAGAAAGCTCCTCCTTTGCCCCACCTTTTCTGCATGGTGCTCCCTCTCTTCATTCTCCTCCTGGGCTCCAGTGCTCACTTCACATCCTTGCTGGGTCCTGAAGACTCACTTCCCTCCTTCTCCTCCTCGTGTTGCTATAGCTCAGCATCAGGATTCCAGATCTCACTGAGGCTGCTACTCACCATTCCGCCATCTTTCCAGAAGGCCTTGACACATTTCAAGCAACTTGTCTTGTCCAGCATACTTCTCTCCAGATCCACTATTTGATTCTAGAAGTATCAGTGTGAATCAGCACTGTGTGGCCAGTTATGTAATTCTCATGGCTAACTGGTGTTTTTACTAATAAACATTTGCTCCTTCGGTCATGCAGTAAGTAACCAGGTAGGTGCTCACCTGTACGTGTGGACTAGGGGAGCACAGGGGCCACTGTAGGTAACAGGACACTTTGACCTGGCCTTCAAATAATTTAACTTTCAGTTTTGAAACTTTCCAAGTGCCGTGTGATACAGACACCCTCCAGTGGCTCTCCAGGTCTCACTGTCCGTGTAGACGGCTCAGGATGACCTGAGTCTGAAGGACGTTTTTGTACAGATTAATGGGAAAGAAAGGAAGGAAGCAGGAAATGGGAGGATAGAGAAAAAGAAGAAAGGAAGGAAAAGAAAGAAGAAAAAGGAGGAAAAATAAAGAATGAAGAAAGAAAGGGATGGAGGGAGGACAGGAGAAGGGGAAAAGGGAGGAAGGGAAGCAAGAAGGAAGGAGGGAGGGGAAGAAGGGAGGAAGGAAGGCTGAACCACTACTTTTTACTCTAGCCTCCAGGCATCTGCGGTGAGTTGGTTCCTTCGCTGGTCTGTGCCAGGGAAGCCCAGGGCTGACGTTGGCTCCCAGTCTGAGTTTTCACATCACTGGCAAAGCAGGTGCCCCCTGTTCAACTTGTCCTTGTGGATTCTGGTTGCTTCTCGGGGTTGCAGTCGAGCACTTCCTTCCTGTGGTGGCTGAGGCTGGTTTGTGCAGCTAGGCACCTTTGAGCAGCGGCACTCTCCTCAGGGCACTGTGAGCCAAATTAGGGAGTTCCAGTTGAAAATACCAAGATTCAGGAGTGCAGTGACATGAAGAGCATTCATGCATCCACTCATTCAGCTCGGTTTGGCAAGCGTATACTGTCTCCCAGGGATTCATCTCCAGGTTATCTGTGGTCCTGTGAGTGCTTTAAGTTCTAGTTTTGTGGCATTAACAATGTATTTTTGTCACCCTCCAATTTTATTTTTACATGACCGGTTCCTTGTCATAAACGCAAAGCCAAACCTTTCATTTCTCTTATTGATCATACTTTTCCTAAATGTCCAAAACTCTAAATTTTCTTCTTCCTGTTCTTTTTCCAGAATTACTTTAGATTCACTGTGCCTCTCATTCAGCGAAGGGGCAAGAAATTAAAGCACTTTCACATGCTCTACTGTTTGGGGATTGTCACATAGTTTCCAGGTTTTTGCAAGGGAATGGAATTAAAATGAAGGTCACTGCTACATTGAAACAGAATTTACTCCTTTTGTACATCATCAGCTACTAATTAATGAGACTCTCCTGAGTCTCAAACAATGCTGTGAATTAGGGGCTCCTGTGAGACTCACACTTAGACTGGAACCTATAAAAAGCCTACTCTCCCTGGGGTGGCTGGGGTGCGCCTCAGATCTGCCAAGCCTGTTGTTGAGGATTTATTTAAAGGTACTTTAAAAATATTTCTCCTTCTACAATGAAGACTTTTCTGTGTACATTTCAGTAGACATTTAAAATCCCA
>RJWM01049108.1:0-11238 GCA_004363535.1 Dasyprocta punctata
TTCAGTATGACATTTTCATTTTACAGGGTCCTGGGTCACTCCTTCTGGAACACCAGATGACAAAGTTCATGAAGGAAGTGCCAGTGAAGAAATTCTTAGCACTTCAAATGTTGCTCCTGTAGAATTAGTTACTCTGTGCAGTGCTAGAAGAGGGAGGACAGTAGATTTGTCATATTGTCTAACAGTCCAAACAGTGGGTTCTAGTGGGAGGTGTAGGGCAATAATACAACACAGAGACAAGATGAGCTCAACATAGCTTAAGTGGAATTACTTAAATCTCATGCATTAGTTCTCCTGTGTGTAGAATGAGATTAACAGTAGAACCTCCCTGTATCAGATAGTGTTGTACTCTGTTTTAGTTACAAAGAACCTAGCAAAGAATGGCTATAAAGCAGTTCCTCAACCTCAGTCCTGTTTACATTTTCAACCAGATAATCCTTTGCTGTGAAACTGTTCCTTGCACTCCAGCAGCACTCCTGATCTCTACTCACTAAATGTAAGTAGTACTCCCCCAACTATGACAGCCAAAAATGTCTCCATTCATTGCCAAATGTTCTCTTAAAGGACAACAGTCCCTGGTTGAGGATTACTACTATAAAGGAAAGGGACTTTTATATTTTGCTTTTTCCATTCAATTAATAAACACCTGGAGAAAAGTCATTTAGAAAAGTGTGGTCATGCAAAAGTGGTTTTAAGGAGGCAGATCTCCTCCATGTTCTGCTCCACCATTCTTGGCCCACATGTTTTGTTTATACAGTTGTTGCTCATGAAGGTTCTGATCCCCATGTGGCTTCCTGTCTGAAAGGACTGGTACAAACCCAGTCAAGTGCTTATGAGAGCAAGAAAATTGTCACCTGTGTATGCCAACACTTAGTGCATTTCCAGGCATTGATCTATATTTGTGAAGTGCAAAAAGTGATGACTTACATGTGGCATCTGTGGGTCTATATTAGTCAGGGTAATTAGTAGGAAAGGACAAAACTTCTACTGCAATTATTAAAGGAAATCAGTGATCTCACAAGATCTCTGGGAGGCCTAGAGAGTCACATTAGGAATATAGAAGCCAGGCCAGGAACATCCCCTCTGGAGCTCTTCTAATCAAACACTAGTGCCACATCTGTCAACACCACCACTGCAGTTTGTACTCATGATGATGGGACAGGATACCAGAAGTTCTTTCCTTGCTAACTCCAGCAAGGCAAATGACACCAAGTGTGTGTCCACAATGGAGCTTGGTTTCTAGTGCACACCTTTTCTGACCTTGCTAAATTAACCATTATTATGGTTAATTTTATATGTCAACTTGATTGGATCATAGAAGCCCCAGACCCATTACCTTGGTCACCCATTACCTTGAATGTGTCTGTAAGGGTGTTTATGCGTGAGGTTAACATGTTAATCAGTAGACTGAGTTAAAATGATTACCTTTCCAATGGGGTGGATATTACTGAATCAGTTGAAGACCTATGTAGAACAAAAAGACTAACTTTCCTGGGAATAAAAATAAGGTCATATTTTGGGACATGACCTGGGTTTTTCTTGACCTTGTAGTTGAATCAAAATATCAGCTCCTCTTGGGTCTCAAGCCAACTGATATTTGGTCCATGGCTATATGTTCAGTTCTCCTGGGTCTCTAGCTTGTTATCTGCAGTTCTTTGAACTTGTCAATCTCTGGAATTTGCATGAGCCAATTCCTTGCAATCATATGCAAGATGAAGATTTTGAAAATATAAGGATGGTATAAATATGTTAAAAACTGAAAACAGAAAATGAGTTTTTCAGGATTGTCCTTGTGCCTTTGAATAAAACCTGTGTAGAGATCCATGGAATGACCTACTTATTATCCTGGGTTTCACTCTGGTTAGTTGGAGAAGGAAAGGATTAAAGAGAATTCCTTTTCACTCTGTATAGCCTAGAACAGACCTGGTCTGTTACCATTTGTTTCATTTCATTCAAACTGGGCCATGTCCTAGTCTCTCTTGGACTGCTTCTCCCTCTTCCTCTGCCTCTTTCTTCTTTGTTTTCTTTTTTATATTTTCAATTTTGCATTGACATCAAGTACATCGAATTTTGTTAATTGTTTTTCTCCATTCACAACACTTCGTTATCTTGGGCCTATTTAAGGCTTTTCTATTGTTTCCTATATCCATTCTTTGTATTTCTGTGTCTCATTCTCATTGCCCTTTCTACATATAGATATTCTCAGGTGTATCTTTTAGTTTTAATGTGTTCTTCTGAAAATACACATTTATAACAGTACGTATTTTTAACTTATCTAAACATATTGAGTCATTTTTAGGTTACATGCTGTCCAGTTTTTCATTAAATTACGTATTATTTAATTCTGCTAATGTTGCTTTATGAGTGTCTACTTGATTGTTTCTATCTGCTATATGGTTTGCATTTAACACATTTTACTCAGTATTCTCCTAGAGTGGACACCCTGAGTATCTCTGGCTTCTCCCTATTGTACACCAATCACTATGAGAACAGTTTAAACATCAGCATCACATCCTTCATTGACCCAAGTTAGAGGTCTTTGACAAACATGGCTAGGCAGAATTACTAGGTTATGTAGAGTGCAGGTTAGTGATGCACCCATATAATGTCAGACTGCTATCCAGAATAGTACAGGAGTGACTGTCATGTGATCATGACAGGATTGAGGTATCTATATCCACATGATCTCTCTAACATGTGGGAATTTAACCCCTGCCCTTTCTTTGGAAGATTCAATATATGGTGAATTGAGATGTCCCAGGCCGTCCTGTGTTTTGTGATAAGACATAATTATGAGTAGGTCTTTCATGTTCTTGTAGCCATTTGGGGCTTGTCAATATGTTTTCATATATTTTGGTGTTTTTACCTTCTGGATAATTATTAAGAGTTAAATTACTGACAGTTGAAAGCAGATTGATAAACACCACTGTGATTAAATATTAAATATTATAGAAGTACAATTAAATTATATTGAAGATTAATTCAAACAAAGATTATGAATTCTCAAACCCATCACTTCTTATTTTACTATATGCAGATATTCCTCCTTTAACAACCTATTTGTTTAATAACTGGGCTTAGAACTGAGACATGCAATTCTGACTTACGACCTGCTGCTTTGACTTATTAACTGTCTTTTTTATACAGTTCTCTACATTTTGTTTATAGACTTGATGACTTTTTTTGTACAGTACACCTGTTTACATAGTACTATAAATTTTGCTGATTTTACTGCACAATACTGTACTGCAGTTTTATGTTTTGTTATTCATTGCAGTACTGCATGTAAGAGTCAGGCAAATAAAAGCAAAGTCATCGGGTTGAAGTTTCCTTCCACCATTTCTTTGTTGTGAATATTGTAATGTATATATTATACACGATTCCTTATTTAGGGACCAATTCAGTTAACAACCCAGTTGTAGGAATAGAATTTGGTCATAATGCAAAGAATGCATATATTTTTGATCTTTTATCTTACTATATTCATACAATTAATATAACAACTAAAAGGTTTATCACTAGTTAGAATGTTTTTTAAAATCTCTTAATGGGAATGTGTACTTTCCTTTTTCTATTCAACATCAAATGAGTTCTAAAAGTAGTTGAAATTTTGGAGTGTTTCATAAATTAAAAAATTTCTACACTAGTATTGAATTTGTTAGGAAACAG
Source organism: Dasyprocta punctata (assembly GCA_004363535.1). NCBI lineage: Eukaryota > Metazoa > Chordata > Mammalia > Rodentia > Dasyproctidae > Dasyprocta > Dasyprocta punctata. The sequence goes on from RJWM01049108.1 coordinate 3,670, forward strand.
TTCCTCTAAATTGGATTTCTTCTTGTTCGTAATTTGTGGAAAATCTTTCCTCCAAAATAATCAATAAATAAGGCCCTAAAATGGTAGATCTTGGAGTTTATAGGACTGCTTTTATTGAAAATAACACAATAATCTGAATATATACCTCCAAAAGTAGGTGGAGCAAAAAAACCATATTAATGATTTAAATTTAAATGGATTATAAAATTTAATTTTGAAATTTTGTAATTGTACTTTATAAATATCAATTTTTGTTGAGAAGCCCAATTTTTGATAAAATAAATTAATATTCATATTAGAATAAAATAGGAGAGTCCCACCAACACCCAGGAACCCTCAGTGAGGCCCATAGGAACTAAGAGTCAGCACCTAGAGACCTGCAGCCATCTGGGGACCCTCAGTGAGGGCCATGGAGACCAGGAAGCTGCACCCAGAGACTTGTCCACACCCCACAACCCTCACTGAGTCCATTGGAATTGAGAAGCTGTGACCAGAGACCTGCAACAATTTGGTGACCTTTGATAAGGCCCATGGAACCAATAATCTGTGCCCAGAGATGTGCCTACACTCAGGAACCCCCAGTGAGGTCCATAGGAACCAGGAAGCTGCACCCTGAGACACACCCACACCCATGAACACTCAGTGAGGTCTGCAGGGACTGGAAGGCAGTGCCCAGAGACCCATAGCCATCTGGGCAACTTGGTGAGGCCCATGAGGACCAAAAAGCCATGCCTAGAGACTCATGGCCATTAGCAACCCTCAGTGAGGCCTGCTGTGGGACAGGGCACCAGTGCAGCAACAACTATGACTTGGCATCTGACTGAACAGGAGAACACAGGAAAATGCCATAATGAAGGAACAAAACACAATCTCAAACCTCCAACCCATCCAGAACAAGTCTAGCAGACCTAGAATTTGAATAAATTGGAAATAACATACCTGAAATTTCTGCTATGATACCAATGGAAGTGAAGAATCAACTCAATGAGACTGTAGAGGAAATCAGATCAGAAATAATCTCTCATAGGGCTGAGAGTTTGGCTCAGTGGCTTAAGCGCCTGCCCTGGCAGGTGTGAGACTGTGAGTTCGATCCCCGGTGCCGCAAAAAAGAAATAAATAAATAAAAAAAAATAATAATAAAAAAAAATTGCAGAAATAATCTCTCAGGCATAAAAAGAAGTGATAACTATAATGAAAGTGACTATATCCAAGGAAGACATTGATGAAAAAAAAAGAGAGGGGGCATAGAAAAATGATGGAAACATTGAATGAACAATATGTGAAAGGCTTAGAATGCATGAAACAGATTCAACGAGATACCTAGGAATTCAAAAATTCCATCGAAAACTGGTAAAACTGCAGGAATGAAACTGAAGATAGACTTTCAGAACTCGAAGACAGGATTCTGGCTAGTCATCACAAAGGAAATATCTCTTAAAGATACAAAGAATTATGGCTAGGGATTTAGCTCAATGGCTCAAGCACTTGCTTGGTAAGTGCAAGGTTGTGAGTTCAATCCCTGGTACCAAAAAGAAAAGAAAAAGGAATCAAGAAATAACAATTCAAAAATTACAAGATGGTGCAAAGACAAACAATAAAAGATTGATAGGTGTAACAAAATAGGAGTAAACACAAATGACATAAAAAGACTTTTTGCAGAAGTAACAGCAGAAAATTTCACAAGCATGGGAAAGGAAACTGACATACAAATAAGTGAAGCATATAGAACTCCAACTAGCCATAACCAAAATAAATCTACACATAGACATATAATAATCAAGATCCCAGAAATTCAGCATAAGAACAGAATATTAAAAGGCATTAGAGAAAAGAAACAGATCACCTATAAAAGAAAGCCTATGAGAATCACAGCAGACTTCTCAACACAAACTCTCAAGTCAAGAAGAGCTTGGAGTGAAGTATTTCAAGTCCTCTGAGAAACAACAACTTCCAACACAGAATGATGTACCTGCAAAACTATATTTCAAAATTAATGGAGATATAAGATACTTCCATGGCAAAGAACAACTGAAGAACTTCATGACCACTCAATAATTCCTACAAAGAGCACTGAAAGATATTCTACACACAGATAAAAATTACCACAATTCCAAGAACAACAAGAGAAAAATACCACCAAGCAGCACAATTAATTTAACAGAGGGGAAAAGTAGGGTACTTATGGCAAAAAGATAACATGACAAAGGTAAGCTAACAAATATCAGTTATAACCATTAATATAAATGACCTTAATTCACCAATCAAAAGAAACAGAATGGCAGAGTGGATCAAGAAACAAAATCCAACAGTATGCTGTATGCAAGAAGCACATGTAACTCAAAAGGAAATTCACGGACTGAAGTTAAAGGATGGAAAAAAATTCTCCATGTAACAGGAAACCAGAAAAAAATCAGCAGTAGCTATTCTGTTTGCAGATAATGTGAACTTCAAACCAAAATTTATCAAAAGAGATAAAGAGGGTCACTACATACACTACATACTTGTTAGGGGAAAACTTCAAAGGAAGAGTTCATAATCATAAATATATATGCACCATACATGGGAGCACCAACTATAAAAGATAAATATTAATAGAAATGAAAAATCAACTAAGCAATAACACAATTATAACAGGGGACCTTAACACCCCATTGTGACAAAGAGATCAGCTAGACAAAAAATCAGCAAAGAAAAAACAACTCAATCAAACTTTTGAACAAGTGGGCTTAGTAGATGTGTACAGAATGTTCCACCCAACATCAGAATACACATTCTTCTCAGCTGTACATGGGATGTTCTTCAAAATAGATTATATACTAGCCCATAAAACATGCTTAAGTAAATGCAAAGGGACTGAAATTATCCCATACATATTATCTGAAATTATCCCATACATATTATCTGACCGTAGTGCAATGAAATTGGAAATTAATGACAAAAGAAACCAAAAAGGTCCATAAATATGTGGAAATTAAATAGCACCCTACTGAAGAACCAGTGAGTCACAGACAAAATTAAAGAAGAAATTGAACAATATATACAATCAAATGAAAATGCTAATACTACTTACCAGAAACTGTGGGATGCAATGAAATCAGTTTTCAGAGAAAAATTTATAGCAGTGAATTTTCATATCAGGAAAATAGAACAAGCACAAATAAACAACCTACTGCAGCACCTCAAACTTCTAGAAAAAGAAGAAGTCAAACCCAAAGCCCAAAGAAGGGAGGAAATTATAAAGATCTGAGCAGAAATTAACACAATGGAGACTAAGAAAACAATACAAAGAATTAATGAATCAAAGAATTGGTTCTTTGAAAGAATAAATAAAATTGATAAATTCCTAGCCAATCTTATAATTAAAAGAAACAAAAATCTCATATTTGTGCAATAAGGAGTAAAAGGGGTGAAATCACTACAGATTCTGTGGAAATGAAGAAGGTCATCAGTACCTACTTAGAATAAAGTAGTATTTTGGAATGTTTGGTGATTTTTTTATTAGTGCATATTTGTTTTTTTTTTTTACTGATTTTTATTTTTTATTTATTTATTTTTTATTTAAGCCAAGAAAAAAAAAAGAAAAAAAAGACATATACAACAAAGACAACAAGCAAAAGAGACAAACAAACGACTAGAATAAATACACAACACTAACATTGCAGGTTTACAAAACCGGATGATAGAGACTTGACAATGATTGCAACATTGCGTATCATTATCCCCAAAATGGTTACTTACATTAACAGATATAGACATGCAAAATTGATCCAATCATATGAGTATTAATTGTTATTTCTCAATAACGAATACATTCAGCAGCATGTTCATTCTAGTTATCTTACATATACATATGCACAGGTCCATATCCCTTCCTCTTCCCTTTTCTCTTTCCACCCTTTCCCTTCCCAGTCACTTGTGCTCCTTGAGCTGTTTTCACCCCCACATAGTATTTATTATAGATTCTGGATCATATATACTTTTCCATTTCTTACACTAGGGAGACAATACGGTATTTATACATATTAGTGCATATTTGTACTGCATAATGTTTGCTTTCCTTGTGTGAAGTTCATACATGAATGCAACACATCTTAACTCCTTTTTTCATTCCATTTCTCTTTCCTCCCTTTCCCCTCTCTCCATCTCTTGATTCCCTTTCCATTCGAGAAAGAATCATCTCTCTACTTTCTATGTTACTTTGTTCTTTATAAATTGGGTTTTTGTTCATTATAACTTGAGTTTCTCATGTAAGATAAACCATACAGTATTATACTTTGTGTGTCTAATCTATTTTACTTAATATGGTCTCAGGGTGCATCCATTTTCTTAAAAATGACTCAGATTTATCTGTCTTTATGGTAAAGTAGCACTCCATGGTGCGTAAATACCATTTTTTAATTGATTCTTTGATTCTTTTCTTTTTTTTTTCTTGTTTTTTCTTTTCTTTTTTTTTTTTTTTTTTTTTTTTTTTTTTTTTTTTTTTTTTTTTTTTTTTTTTTTTTTTTTTTTTTTTTTTTTTTTTTTTTTTTTTTTTTTTTCGGTTCTGGGGTTCAAACTCACAACCTTGCACCTGCCAGGTAGGCATTTAAGACACTAAGCCAAACTCCTGGCCCTTTTTTTTTTTTTGAGACAGGGTCACACTATGTATCTCAGGCCAGCCTTGCTCACACTGTAGCCCAAGCCAGCCTCAAACTCACAGTGCTCCTCCCACCTCAGTCTCCTGAGTGCTGGGATTAAAAGCATGTGCCACCATGCCTGGCTTATTGATTCACTTCTTGATGGACATATAGGCAACTCGCAAGATTTAACTATTATAAATTGTACTGCTATAAACATGAATGCACATATTTCACTGTCATATGATATCTTTAGATATCTTTAGAAAGATATCCAGAAGAGGGATGACTGGGTCAAATGTAATTTCTATTTTTAGGTTTTGAAAAGTTTCCATATTGATTTCCATAGTAGTTGCACTAGTTTACATTCCCATCTCTCATCATGTACTAAACTAGAATCAAAATAGATCAAAGAACTACATGTGAACACAGAAACACTTAACAAGCTGGAAGATGAGATAGGCAAAACTCATAGTCATAGGCACAGACAAGGACTTTGTGAACAAAACAGGTTTTCACAGGACATAGCACCAGGAATCAGCAAAGGGATCATTCATAATTAAAAAGTTGCAGCACAGCAAAAGAAAGAACCAATGGAGTAAGAAGAAAACCTGCAAGTTTGGAAAAAAATTGCCAGCCATTTCTCAGACAGAGGATTAATATCTAGACTATATAAAGAACTCAAAAATAGTTAGACCTCCCAAAGTAAAAGACCCAATAAAAAAAACAGGCAAGTGAAATGAATAGACACTCACAAAAGAAGTATAAATAGTCAATAAATATATGAAGAAACACTCAACATCTCCATCCACTAGAGTGATGCAAATTAAAACAAAACTGAGACTCCATTTTACCCCAGAAAGAATGGCCATCATCAAGGAATCAAATAATAACAAATGCCCACGAGACTACAAGGGAAAAATTGTTTTCAACACTTAAATTTAATAAGAAAAAATTCAAAGGAATCATGGCTAGACAGGACTTATTTGACATTTTGTCTTTAAAACTAATTATTGAAGAGAAAGACTCTGAGTGGAACAAAGATATCCCAGTGAAAGTACTTATGCCAAGACTCTTCAATTTCACAACAGTAGGCTGTGGAATAGCCTCCACAGAGCAGAAATGCTGAAACCTACCCGATACCATACACCTGTGAGAAAGAGTTTTCTCAAACAAAAGTAATATGGTTTTGGGATGAATAAATTGGGAATTTATCACACTCCAATTTGTTCATTATTGAAACATAAATTTTAAGACAGTCTACAAGCAATTTTATGGAAAATTTAAATATATATCATGACCATATGGAAAAATTATATACTGCAGGAAAACACCAATATCACAGTATTAGAACCAAATATCAATGAGAAATTGAATAGTGTATGAAGGTATACTGAGGACAGTTATTCAGTTTGTTACTTTGAGTATTTAATTAATCTGTTTAAGAATTTTTAGTTTTATTTTATGGACATAAATGGGTGTTATTGGGAGCTGGGGATATGGTTCAGTAACACAAGTGCCTGGCCGGCAAGCACAAGGTCCTGAGTTTGATTCCCAGTACCAAAAAAAAAGGTGTTACTTTACTGGAGTAGAATTCAGTTTCTGAAAATGTTTTTGAATCAAACTAATTTATAGTTTCTTTAAAGAATGAAACAACATCAAAAGTCTAGCAATATATATTTCAATTGGGATGTATTGTGGCACACATCTATAATCCTAGCATTTGCAGAGGCTGAGGTAGGAATAGTTCCAGTTTTAACCCATCTTGGGCAAGTTAGTAATTTGCTAAGACTGTATCTAAGCAAAAAACAAACCAAACTATCCTGGGGGAAGGATGCTACAGATGTTGCCCAGTGGAAAGTCCCTTAGTTCGAACTCCAGAACTAAAAAAAGAAAATTTAAAAAAGAGGCACATGATTTCTGCCTTCAAAGGTCCTTAAGATTTCTAAGAATTATCATTAATCCACTTACATTTCATTGGTCACTCAGTGCCTCCACAGAGGCGAGTAAAAACAATTTTTCTGTCTTACTCGTATTTTAGAGTAAAACAGGAGATTTGTTCCTAAAAGTCAACAGAGAGAGATTCACTCCTATAACAAATGGTGGCATCTGACAATTTATTTCCTGTTTTTTTGTATATATTAAAACTCCACATCACTGGTGGTGGTGGTGGTGGTGCTGGTGGTGCTGGTGGGAATGGAACTCAAGTCATGCACATGCTAGACAAGCTGCTCTACCACTGAGCTACATCCCCAGTCCCTTAGCACATTACTGAAGATGAAGTAAATAGAGTTAGCCTTAAGCTTCCCCTCAACTAATGCTGCTTTTGAAAAGAAACTCTTAATTATAAATTGTTTTAAATTTTAAAACTTCTCTATTTTTTATCAGTTTATTGTGTATCACAAATATTTTAGTAAAACAACAAAAATAAATCACCAGAAAAATGAAATTTAAAAACACAATAGTATATATATTTTTAATTAGATTCAACAATCATATGTATTACTTTTCAATCAATATAATTAGAACACACATAATATAGGAAACACAGAAAGTTATGTATTCTAAATAGAAGTTTCCCCTGATAACTAACGTATCAGTATATAATCGGAGTTGTTTCTTATCTACTTCTGTATTACCATAGTGATGAAGAGACTAACCTCAAATATAACAAATTAGTTTTAAAGCAAGTCACTTCAAACTGTTTCACATTAAAAATCACACTGTTCAGTTTGGCTACCCTCTTTTTATAGCAAAATTTTCTCAATAGACATTGATGGATTGGTTTACATTCTAGTGAAAGCTCCATACTGTTAAGTACACTCCAGAACATTTTTGCCATTGCTGTGTCATTAAACAGTCTCTGACACAAAGTCAAACATCTGAACTGTATTTTGGGCAATGTAATTCTTTATTGTTTTATGTAGTTATGAGTTATTTGTGATTGTCAGCA
>RJWM01049109.1:0-11243 GCA_004363535.1 Dasyprocta punctata
TCTAGGCTGAGCATGCTGGTGCACGCCTGTAATCCCGGTACTCGGGAGACTGAAGCAGGAGGACTTCCTCAAGCTCGAGGGCAGCCTGGGCTATGCAGATAGCGAGTTCAGGGCCAGCCTCAACAACAAAGGGAGGCCCTGTCTCAAAAACCAAATAAGAAAGCTTCCAGGAAAACAGGAATGTTACATACCTGTATGTACTTTGTTTTGAGACAGGGTCTCACTATGTAGTGCAGGCTGACCGTGAACTCACTTGCCTAACCCAGACCGGCCTCCCCAGTGCTGAGTTTACAGGCATGTGCCACCACACCTGGCGTCTGTATATAATTTAATTGGATTTAGAATTAATATATGTAAAGCAATATCTTGACTCTGTTTACTTTGAAATCCATTCATTCGTCTGTTATTAGTGTGCATTTCCCTAGACATAGGGGAGGAGTTGGGGCAACTTTGCCCTGTGGGAAAGATAGGAAGTAATGTTGATTCAAGCAACTGTTGAGCAGAGCCACTACATATTTCAGTGGTCCGGGAATGTATTAATGAGTGCTGACACCTTTGGTTATGCAGAATTAGCTCAATGAATATTGAATAAATGAACCCATGGAAATAAAGGAAAAGTTTTTTTTTTGTCTTGTTTAAGTGCAGGTAGTTTTCTACTTTATCAACTTTAGAAAAGAATGATTATTGCTCATTTTAGAAATAAAGGAGCTATTTTAGGGAAATGGCCATATATGAAGATTTTGAATTTTTAAAGGGGAGAAAGGGGCCAGGGATATAGCTCAGCAGCATAAGCACCTGCCTGGCAAGCACAACTCCTGAGTTTGGTTCCTGGCATAAAAAAAAAAATTAAAAAGGTGGATGGGAAATGTGGAAAATCTGGAAAAATAGCCAAGAGCAGCATCTTGGTTGTGACTGGTGACCCGCTCTGTGTGTCTCTTTCCTCAGAAGGACTTGTGCTCTGCTCCTTCCAGGTTTGTTAGCACCTTCATGCCTGTCAGAGCAGCCTGCACGTCCTGTGTGTGTCCAGCCTCAGCAGGGCTCGTGGGTGGGACGCTTGGAAGGGCAGCCTTGGGAGGTGCTCGGGTGGGTTGTGACGGAACAGTCTGGCATCCGCCGGTCCTGACCCCCGGTCCGTGCTCTGCTGTCGGTCTGGGCTGTGGCAGCCCGGGCAGTGAGGTGGTGGTGGTGGTGCTGAGTGCTAACGCAGACTTCGCCATTTTTAGTTTTGCTTCGAGTGACCCTGAGCTCAGAAAGAAGGAATAAATTGTCTTCCTGTGTTCTTTGTAGTTCCCAGTTTACGACACCCAACGCTCAGGCTGTGTTGTGACTCATACGGTAGTATTTTGTCACTGCTGTGGGAAACGTTATATATAGACTTACACAGTTGCAGCTTGTGACCTTTGCTACCATTTATAACACTGTTTCAGGATGGAGAGAAGGAAGTGAACTCGCAGGTACCACTTGTCCATCAGCCGTGAGCTGCCGTCTTGTCAGGGTCACCCACGCTCAGGAAGGTTGTGGGCGCTGGAGGTCAGGTAGTACAGTCCTTGGCCCCTCCGCAGATGCGGTAGCCAGTGTATTGACCAGCAGTCCTTTATTCCACAATTTCTGAGTCCTAAAATGTCTGGAAAATCTCTCGGAACAGATCTGAACTGATGTGAGACTATTTATAGTCTCTACTCCATTTAGCTTAAGTATTCATAACTTGGTCTGGTGAAATATTTATTTGGTTTTTGGGTTTGATTACATCTCAGACTCTAAGGAGGTATTGCATAATATGCAGTGTAAGCTTCTTTGTTAAAAAAAAAAAAACATACATATATATATATATATGTATGAACTTAGAACTGTTTGACCTAAGGATCTCAGGTAAAGGATCTGGGTGTCTGAACTGACCTTTGAGTTATGCTTTGTGAAAGTAAAAGTACTTCTATATCTTTTATTTTTTTAAATGAACTTGTGACACAGACACGTTTTGGTGCTAGAGCCGGTGCTTTCTTTTCAGTCCTCTGGGTTGAAGAAGAACTAGAGTCAGAACTCGTTTCTGCGCGGTGAGAGCTGACCCATGGCCACGTGTTGTGTCCCTGACCTGCATCAACGCCCAGCCCCTACTGTGTGGACCCGACCTCCTCTAGGTCCCTGTCCCCATCCAGACACCCGTCTTGGCCCGTGGAGAGCATAGTTCGTTTCTGCTCCAGCGTCTCCCAGTGCCTGGGAGAAGCCAGCTGCTTGAGTGTGTGGGAGAGATCTGCCTTCAGACTTAGGCTGTGCTGTTCTCTGTGCCAGGCTGCTGACTGTGACAGGTTTATTCTTTTTTTTTGTTTTTTTTTTGACAGGTTTATTCTTTCTTTCCACATTTTTTTTTTAATAAAGGGAGTAATTCACATAATCCCTACTTCCTTGAAGACCGAAAAATTGCAGCCAATATCCAGATAACAGTGGGATACTTCTAATGGAAAAACTTATAAACTATCTTCAAGCATTTCTTACTACACTCTTGACCATAGGACACCACCTCAGTGGTGAACCGTTGTGAAGTTCCTGTGAAAGTATACCAGGCAATTCTTGCAGCTAAGCCAATGTGTAAATACAAACTAAGGAAAGTTAACCAATTTGCAGCTTACTTTTCTTGTTAGCTGTCTTCCTGAGAGTACTGACCTAGCAAAGAATGTATTTCTGATCTGTTACTGCCATCTATTTCCATAATTTTTTCTTGAAATAACCTTTTTTTTTCTTGGCTTTTTTGTTTGTTTTGTTTTTTTGGTGGTACTGGGGATCGAACTCATGACCTTGTGTCTGCCAGGCAGGCGCTTATGCCACTGAGCTAAATCCCCAGACCCTTTCTTGGCTTTTTGAGATAGATAGGGTCTCACTATGTAGTACAGGTTGACCTTGAGCTCACGGCCATCTTCCTGCCTCAGCCTCGAAATAGCTTTTATTAGGGGAGAAATAAAGTATATTTTGTGTTCACAAAATGCACTCTGATTGCCACCTCAAACCTAATTTTTCCTTTTCCTCCACCCAAGTCTTCCTGTTTTTTTTTTTTTTCCCCCTTCAGCTTGTAGTTATTCAGATCTCATTGCCCTGAGCAAAAAGCTTTTTCAGAGATTCCTGTTTGCGTTTGAAAACTTTTATTGAGAGAGGGCAGGGAAGTGGTGCAGTCCAGAAATGCAGACTGCGGTTTAAGGCAGCTGGCACAGATTGTCACAGCAGCCACAGGCTGCTGGGGAGCAGGGTCAGAACTGGGGAGCAGGGTCAGAACTGGGGAGCAGGGTCAGAACTGTGCGCCTGCTGTCCCGGCCCCAGGAGCTGTCTGTTAGGTGGATGGTTTTTATCAGCTTTTGTTAGCACTGATGTTTGTTTTTGTCTTACTGTATTTGAACTTTTTTTGGGCCATTTAAAGTTCCCTATCTTATCTGACTCTTTAAACATTTACATTCTTGGGTCATAAGACTGCTTTTTAAACGGTCATGTGAACTTACTTTTGAGTGTGTTGGTTTGTTTCCTCCTATGAGACCAAGACAGGGAGCACGTCATATTTTTGAACACGGGCAAACTCATACCCACTTGCAGTCTTGTCAGAGCGTCTGCCCTGAATGTGGTCCTCCCAGACCTCTTCAGATCTTTTCCTAAGACGGGAGTCACATTATATCATTCCCTTCTGGAAAGCGTGGAATTGGTCCACTGCTGCTTCTGAAACAGAACATATGCTCCTCGGCGCGGCACTGTCTGTCCAGCATTCGCCACGCGACTCTGCACCTGAGATTGCCAGCATGTGTCATTTGTCTTTCTGCACTGCAGTGACTCCCTGTTCATGATTCCGTCGGGACAGATCTCGTCAGATTAGCACCCACTCTGATTTATTGTGGCCTCATCTCCACTTGATGACCTCTGGAAGATAGCTCAGATTCACAGGTATAGGAATTCAGTCTTGGTCACACCCGTTCTCCAGATGAATGTAAGCGTGATGTACTGCGAACTAAACAAGAACCAAATGCGACAATGCCCTTTAGGTTGACACCATTAAAATCATAACACATAGTTATATGTATTTTAAAGGAAATTCCATTTTCTGTGCTTCAGATATTTGAGCTATTGTTTGCCACCTTTCAGGGGAGTAATTCAAACTTCGGCTGCTTGCTTGCTGCTCTTGACCAGTAGTTTCAGAAGTAAGGCGTACTTTCTTTTTTCTTTTTTCTTTTTTTTTTGCGGCACCAGGGATCGAACTCACAACCTTGAGCCTTTCAGACAGGTGCTTAAGTCACTGAGCCAAACTCCCGGCCCTGGTTTTTTGAGGCAGGGTTGCACTATGTAGCTCAGGCCGGCCTTGCGCTTGCGTTGTAACCCAAGATGGCCTTGAACTCACAACGCTCCTCCTACCTCAGCCTCCCGAGTGCTGGGATTAAAGGCGTGCGCCACCACGCCCAGCTAGTAAGGCGTACTTTCAGTTCTTAGCAGGCCTATTGTAGCATCACAGAATTTTAAAACCCGAGAGGGTTCATATATTTTGTTTAAAATCTTACAGTAAGGAAAGGCAGACTGTGCTGTGTCCTAGTGTCTGACGTCAGCTAGTAGACAGGTGATGCTTGGAGCCCAGACGCCAGGCGTGGGACTCTCTTCTTGCTCTCAGTGGAAGCAGAGAAACGAGCAAGTTCTCTGTGGAATACGTTTGCCTGAAGTGCCGAGGTATTTCAAGGCAAAGCCATGGCTTACTTTTCCTGCCGTCTGAGTCATGCAGAGTGCCCTCAGTTAAAGCCCTGTGAGCCTTGGTCCCCACCGTAGTCAGTGTTGGTCGGATCGAGGAGAGGCGTGAGCGAGAACAGATTTGGTCTGTGGCTGTTAACAGCTCGCGCCGTGTGCAGCAAGCATGGTACGGAAAAGAACTTGCAGTGTGCTGGGAATTGCTCTAGATTATCTCCTTTAGGCCTCACATCAGGCCTGGAAGGGTCGCTGGGGAGAATTTCCTAAGGCTGCAAAACCAGGGGCGGGCGGGCGGGCGGAGTTGTGGTCTGAGGCCTGTGCTCTTCCAGCTCGTCGTATAGCGCCGCCCCGCCTCTGTCCTCCCCAGCCAGCGTGGTTCGGCTGCCAGGTCAGAGACGGTGCCTGTGAGGGTGGCAGTAGGCTTCAGACTAAGGGGATACGCACGTGGGAGAGAAGAGCTTTCTTCATGTTTTATAAAATACTTCTTAGATATTTTGGCTAAAAAATGGAACAACCTGACATACATACTTCTCCCTTCCTGTATCTTTTATTTGTATCTTCTTTTATTTGGAAAAAATGGAAGATTTAGTGTAGTGTTATGATCATTATTAAATTTGAATTCTTATAGACAAGCCGTTTTCAGTTTTGAATTTGAGTGGTGTTATTTCTTACAAGGATTGAATAACTCACTTTGTAAATTATAGTGCTATTTTGGCAAAATGTAATTACTGGGGTAGAATAGATTGGACAAGAAAATATGAAGCAGTTACCTGCAGATGCTTGCTGGGCTTTCACTTGTAGCAGCGTCCACCTGTGCACAGTTTTGTTTTGATGCTGGAGATTCAGCTGAGGTCTTTGCACCTGCTAGACAAGCACTCCAGCCTGTGCAACAGATGTTTTCGTTTTTCTTTTTTTTGAGGAGTGAATGGTACTGGGAATTGAGGATTGAACCCAAGACCTTCACAATGAGCTGTATTCTCAGCCTTTTATAAAACGTTTTATTTTGAGACAGGAGTTTGCTAAGTTGCCTGGGTTGAGTTCCAACTTGTAATCCTCATGTCTTAGCCTCCTAAAGCGCTGGGATTACAGCCCTGGGCCATCTTGCCTGATTCATACTATGTTCTAATAAATACTTTCAGAGAGCGTTTTAATGACCTCATGTAACTTTTAAATTTAGTAGTTGGGGTCACAGTCACCAGACATTTTTGTCCAGGAATAGTGCTGACTCAGTAGCAGCTGGTTTGGAGCGCCAGCCCGAATCCGTCTCATTCCATCGCACACCTCGCTGGCCTCCGCGTTGACTTCACTGCAGGCAGGCAGGCAGGCGCTTCCCTCGTGAGGGCAGAAATAGTGTTGCGGTTTCCATGCCGAGCCACTGCGTTCTGGGGCTGGCTGCACAGCTGAGCCGGTCATGCGGCTGTGTGTCACCGGCCACACCTGAACGTGGGCCGGGCCTGGCCTGGAGGTGGGGGAATACGGTGTCCAGCGAGCTCGCCTTGCCATCATCAGAATGAGGAGGACAGGACGCCGGGCATAACTTCAGACACTGTGGTTGAAGGTGCAACCAGAACTTTATATTTTTTGCTGCTGAGATTTAAAAAAATAAATTTTTTACTTTAAAAGAACATGCTCAGTATTAACTACTATTGTCTGAAAAAGGAAAGGACCAAAAATGCGTAGTTCACGGTTGGGTACGAGGCGCCGCCCTATCAGTCTCCTCTGCGATGGTGATCGCCGTGTGGAGCACTGAGCGCCCGCGCACTTGGCGCAGTCCTCGCAGCAGCACTGGCTCAGCACTGCTGTGCTCCTCGAGCTCACGCAGAAAGCCAAGGGCCGAGCGTATGGGTTTGAGTCGATGTGCCCGACTTCAGTTAACAGTCTCCTGCTTTCCCTGCTTGCTCCGTCAGTCTTGTCCGTCCATCTGTCCATGTCCCCCGCCCCTTCAGAGTCCTCCTTGCCCCTTTTCCGCCGTCCGTCTCAGCCGCTGTGCTGCCCCTCAGTCCTTCCCCCACCCCGAGTGTACCTGCGTGCTGGCCCTGGCTAGCTCCCTGGCCTTGGGAGAAGGGCCGGACCTTTATTACTCATTCTCTTGGGCCTTCCTGCTTCCAGTTTAGTCTCACCCCCATTTTCCTTAGGGCATCCACACTGAACTTTCAAAGGCCTGGATCTGATCTTATCAGCTGTCTGTTTTCCTTGGCTTGCAGCGTGATCCTGCCCGTCAGGCTCTCCACCCAGCACTCTCGCTGTCTCTCCCTGCCTTGTTTTCTTTCCCTTCTGCATCCCTTCATCTTCCCAGTGTATTCTTTATTCACTTCCCCACTTTGTACTTCGAATTTATGTTCAGATGTCACTTTTAAGTTCTCAGGGGCTCTCCCGCCTCAGAGATCTTTTCAAAGCCTTTACTTTCCCTTTTTGTGCTTCGACACTTTGCAGTTACATATTGACACGTGATTATTCGCCTCATACTCCTCACTAAACCGTGACCTCTCTGAGGGCCAGGCCTGTGTATCTGGTGAATTACTGGGTCTCCGGCCAACCACAAAGGCTGGGGCACGGCGAGCACTGTGTGTTGGTTCCTGCTGGATGCTCGCTTTTCCCATGGTTCTCTCTTCGTTACTCAAGGATGAGCTCGCCTTTTCTTCTGAGCAGCTTTGCCCCTGTAGCTGTGGTTTGCTGAAGAATCAGCTGTGCTCCCCTGGTGGCCAGCGGTGTCATCAGCAGTGTTGTGGTGCTGCACGGTGATGCCCTTGGGTTTTGACCCTTCCGTATCAGAGCAGATATTTTAGAAGAAGAGGGTTGGTTTTGGGATATTGACCTCAGGTGTGGCCCTTGTGGGTGGTGGAGGGCAGCTGCAGGCCCCGCCAACCTGCTCCAGGCGACCCTGCCCAGAGACACAGAGGCTCCAGCCCTCCGTTGACTCTGGGGTGCCGTTCCCAGAGCCCAGGCACCCCACTCACCGTCTCTGCATGTCCTTACCATTTCTGGCTGTCATCAGTGCCCAAACTGCCTTTGGGAGGAGAAGCTTATTTCTGGAAGCAGATTTCATGGCCCGTGCCCGCTGCTGCCTGCTGTCGTGCTCAGGACCCTGGCCAGGACGCAAGTGCGAGTTCCCGTGAGCACACCGAGCATCGGGCATCTCAGATAACACCCCTCGTCTCTCCCTTTTAAAACCTGCAGCTGGTCGTGTTCAGAGTTGGACCTGAGTGAGATTCGCCTGATAGTTTACCAAGACTGCGAGAGGAGGGGCAGACAAGTGTTGTTTGATTCAAAAGCTGTTCAGAAGATCGAAGAGGTGGCCACTCAGGTATGGCATGCTAATTTGCTTTCATTTTTTTCTGTTCATCCTTTAACTGCCTCTTGGTCTTTTAACCTCCATCTCTGCAGACTTTTCCTTGAGTGCTATTAATGGTTCAGAAAAAATGTAAGTCAACCCCTCACCCGCAGCAGGCACGTATACGCCCATTAACAAACCAGGCGAAACGTTGGTGAGTAATGGGGGCAGGAGCTAGCAGTGGACTGTAACTGTTACTAGTTGGGAATTTGCTGGTAAGTAGTGATCTAGTAGGATTTTGATGCCAAATGTGTACGTCCAATGTGGTAAGAAAACAACTCTCAAATCCATAAAGCAACTCAAGTGTTCACCTAAGGGAAGTTAGTATATCATTTTATCCAGTGTTTCTCATAGATATTCAAAGGCATTGTATAGCATCATGTTAAAGAGCATTCCTCACCATCCGCTTGACAGTGCTGATACAAGTTGTCATCTTGAAGGTGTCTTCTCAGCAGCATCTGACCACAGAAGCATTTATTGTTATCCCTTTGTGGGGGCGGGGTGGGGAGCGTGGGACTGTGAATGCACGGAGTGGAGACAGTGGTTCTGGGGACCTTTGAGCCAGGACAGGAAAGGCAGAATAATGTGTCTAAGAGGAGAGGCATCTCCTTGGGTGTCATCCAGGTTGCTCCTCAGTTGTCAGCGTTAGACCTTTGACTCTTTTCAGGGTTTGCTCAGGTGCTTAGGAGTTGGACGCACCCACTTGTCCACACTCTTTCTGTGTTGGTCAGGATCATTTCTGCAGGAAGGAAGTGTGCATTGAAGGCTGTGGACCCGGGTGGCTGCCAGTGCTGCCCAGCGGATCCTGTCAGGTAGCTAATGATTACAGCAGTTGTCGGGCTTGTTGGGCAGGTGGAGGAGAGGGCTGAGGAGCCTCTCAGGTGACTCGCCGCAGGCTTTAATGGGAGAGTGGGATCCACAGTGAGCTGAGCCAGCGCGTACCCTTTGTTTGATGCACAGGACATGGTGTCCCCTTGGTTTCCCTGCGTGCCTTGCACAGGTGGCTTAGTTGAGCACCACATCCCCTGCTCAAGGCTGCTAATGGTGGTGGGCAAAGTACTGTCAGCGGTCTGTTTGTTTTTGTTTTTCAAGACAGGGTTTCACTGTATTGTTCAAGCTGAACTTGAACTCACTACGTAACCCAGACTGGCCTCGAATATATGGCAGTCCTCCTGCCTCAGCTTCCAGTGCTGGAGTTACAGCCAGGGGCCACCATGCCTGGCACCTCCAGGGTTTTTGAAAGGAAGTGGAATTGTTAGTACACCAGAGCGGTGGTACCTCTGGAATCTGGAACACAGTCTGTCTGAGAAGCACTCTTTTAATCAAAAAGCTTAGGCTCAGGGACGTTCGCGGCTCGCCCGGGACTGCGGGAGAGCCCAGCTGGTGCTTCACTCGCTCCGCAGGACCTGGCGCTGCCTCCAGAGCCCGCTTGGGGTGCTGGGTGAGATGGGCGGCACTTCCTGTGGCCCGAGGCCCTCTGAGGGGCAGTACTTCTGCTGGAGTGGATTAAGTAGCAGCTGGATCTGGAGAGGGTGTTGAAGGACTGCTCCGAGCTCAGGGTTAGCGGGTGCGGATCCTCGCTGGAGTGACTGCTGTGGGCCAGCACGTCGCGCGTGTTCCTGACGTTCTTCCCCACTTCCAGCCCCCGCCCCCAGGCGAGTGCATGACTGCAGCTCTTGAGTAGAGGGTAGTGTGACTGTCACACCGAAGAGTCGATGAGCCGCAGGCGGTTCATGGTTTTCCAGGCAGAAGCTGCACAAGGAAGAAGAGGAGGGAGGCAGAGAAGATTCAAAATAGAAAGCGCATCTCACAGAAACTGCAGGGCGCGGCTGCCAGGAATGACAATTGTGGTGCATGATGCTGGGGTGAAAATCCGTAAGGTTTCTGTCTTTACACTTGCATCGTGCTGTGATAAAGGTTAGCCGTGAACTCCTCCAGGCAGTGGATAGCACCCGACCCTCCGTTCCCTCAGACCTCTAATAGAGACTGCAGTCGCGTCACATGCTTCCTAAGTCACAGCAGCTCCTGTTTCAGGACTTGGGCTTCACCTTTCACAATTCCGGCCTCGTGATTTTCCTTCCTGTTGCAGTTGCAGGAGTCCTGGCAGAGGTGTACCATTAAAAATACAAACTCAGTGCGCCCAAATTAGCAGCTTTGTTTTCTGACTTCCTCTAGCTTGGTAAACATTTAAATTTGAGTGTCATCTTTTTCCTTTTCAGTTTCATAAATTATGAATACACATGGTATGAAAAAAATCTTCTGATAACCAAACAGATCAGTCCTCATTGATGAGATTACAGTATGAATTTAAGTATAAATACTAGTAAGTTAAATTATTTGAGGTGAATGAAGTCTTAATATATAAACCATCGTTTTTTGTCGAATATCCTTGTACAGTATTCCCCCTTTCCAAACATTATAAACTCTCGGAAACTGTGTCTTAGTCATCACTGTAAGAGAAAAACCGTGGAAAGCTTTTGGTTTTTAATGCAGCACACACCCCAGAGTGGTTTGATGGAGGAGGCCCTGGTGCAGAGCCTGCTGGTGCAGCCTGCGAGCTTAGTAACCCTTTTCCACGCCCCCTCTCTCCACCCAGAAAGCAGAGGATGTGCCCGGCAGAGCAGCAGCCAGGAGCTGTCCAGGAAGCAGCAGCGGGGGCGGCAGCACCTCTGCCAGTAGTGCCGGGGGATCTTCGCACCACGGGAAGGAGCAGCCGCCCAAGTACCAGGTGAAGCAGCCTTGCCCCAGAGTCCCCCAGGGCAGAGGTGAGGTGCTGGAGCCGCCCGCCCGAGGCTTGAGGCCCCTCTGCGCAGTGTGAGGACAAGTCCTCAGCCAGGGTCCTGCGTGCTCCAGGCTGGTGCTGCTTTGCTCTAAGGCTCTGACGGCTCCATAAAAACTAATCAGGTGATACAGCAACCAAAGTAAATTGTCTTGACTCTTTTCTCCATTGTCAGGTCCAGAATATTAAGTGCGTATTTTCCAGTTTTATTATAAGAACTCCTCAGGATTCTGCAAATGTATATGGACATCCTGGGAAACTAGAAATCAGAAGAAAGAGGGTATTTTTATACTGGGAGGGGCAGTGGAAGATAGGGATTAGGATTGCTCGGAAACATTGACCAGATACAGGGCGAAACAATTTATCAATATGGAATGGCAAAAAGGTATTAAATGATGGGAACTGTAAGTCAATTTTTTTTTTTTTTTTTTT
>RJWM01049110.1:0-11260 GCA_004363535.1 Dasyprocta punctata
GTTGTAGCCCAAGCTGGCCTCGAATTCACAGCTCTCCTCCTACCTCAGCCTCCTGAGTGCTGGGATTAAAGGCGTGCGCCACCACGCCCGGCTTGAGATTATTAATTTAGTTACAACTGCCCACCCCATGTGCTGGGGATCGAACCCAGGGCTTTGTACCTCCTGGGCAAGTGCTCTACCAATGC
Source organism: Dasyprocta punctata (assembly GCA_004363535.1). Taxonomy (NCBI): domain Eukaryota; kingdom Metazoa; phylum Chordata; class Mammalia; order Rodentia; family Dasyproctidae; genus Dasyprocta; species Dasyprocta punctata. The sequence goes on from RJWM01049110.1 coordinate 186, forward strand.
GCTTTTCCCAAATAAGGTTACATTCACAGATACCTGGGGTTTGACGTACCTTTTGTGAGGTCACCATTCAACCTACTGCACCACATTTCTTAAGGCTTTATTTTTTAATATGGAGCGTATCCTCATTTTAACACTACTAAAAGCAAAATACATTTATATGATTAAATGGTTTATGCCTTCTATATAAACTAGAAGATCCTAATGCTAGAAGGTGGAGCATGTTCTCATCATTTTTTGCTGGGCGGGTAGGTGGGACAGGTTTGCAGTCCCAGCTGTTTGTCTGAGGTAGGAGAACTGAAGGTTCAAAGCCAGCCTGGGCATCTCAGTGAAACTGTCTCAAACTAATGAAAAGGGGGTGGTAAGGATGTGTAGCTCAGTGCTCCCTGGGTTCACTGCTTAGTACTGAAAAAAAAAAATTAGGGATGCTTTTTTGTGTGGAGATTTCAGATTTATGGCCATAGAAGTGGCTTTGGGAAGGTGTTATATTTCCATTTATTCATTCTAGGGAAGAAAAATGGTTAAATTTTGAAGAAAATGAAGTCACCTCCAAAACTTAGATATCAAAGGAAAACTTTCTTTAGAAAACCAACATCAAGCCGGGTGTGGTGGTGCACACCTTTAATCCCAGCACTCAGGAGGCTGAGGTAGGAGGAGCATTGTGAGTTAGAGGTCAGCTTGGGCTACAAGGCGAGCGCAAGGCCAGCCTGAGCTACACAGTGAGACCCTGCCTCAAAAAACCAGGGCTGGGAGTTTGGCTCAGTAACTTAAGTGCCTGTCTGACAAGGCATGAGGTTGTGAGTTCCATCCCCGGTGCTAAAAAAAAAATTAAAAAGGACCAGGGGCATCACTTAGTGCAAGGCCCTGGGTTCAGCTTCCAATACTGGAAGAAAAAGCTGTTTTTGTTTCCCCTCACAGCGGTCAAGGAGGACTCCGTGGATGTTCGTTCTTACATTGCTCGCTCTCTCATCGACGGCTTCGAAGGCCCCTCTGGTTACAGCCAGAGATTTGGGCTTCACCACGTCAACTTCAAGGACAGCAGCAAGCCAAGGACTCCCAGGAAATCTGCTTACTTTTTCACCAGCGTCATTGAAAAGAATGGTTTACTCACTAGGAGAGAAAAAAGATCGCTACCATCTAATATAGCAGACTTCCCCTCCAAAACCCGAAACTTCAATTTTCCATCGGAGGTGCCCTCCAAGGCTAAAATAGTTTGGGAAAAGTTCTCCAACCAACTCCAGTTTGAGAGAGACCTTTTCTACCACGACACCTTCCGGGATGACTTCCTGTGGGGCGTGTCCTCGTCGGCCTATCAGATCGAAGGGGCTTGGGACGCGGACGGCAAAGGCCCCAGCATTTGGGATAACTTCACACACACGCCAGGGAACGAAGTGAAGGACAACGCCACTGGGGACATCGCCTGTGACAGCTACCACCACCTGGCTGAGGACCTGAACATGCTCCGGGCTTTGAAGGTGAAGGCCTATCGTTTCTCCATCTCCTGGTCTCGGATTTTCCCCGATGGGACCAACAGTTCTATCAACAGAGCCGGTGTTGAGTATTACAACAACCTGATCGATGGCCTGGTGGCAAGCGGCATCTTTCCCATGGTGACGCTGTTTCACTGGGATTTGCCCCAGGCCCTTCAGGATATCGGAGGCTGGGAAAATCCTTCCTTGATTGAGTTGTTTGACAGCTATGCAGACTTCTGCTTCCAGACCTTCGGTGACAGGGTCAAGTTCTGGATGACCTTTAATGAGCCCGCCTTCCAGGCGTGGCTTGGTTACGGCTCAGGGGCGTTTCCCCCAAACGTGAAGGACGAAGGCTGGGGCCCCTACAGGATCGCTCACGCCGTCATCAAAGCCCACGCCAGGGTCTACCACACTTACGACGCGCGCTACAGGCGGCAGCAACAGGGCGTCGTCTCGCTGAACCTCAACACGCACTGGGCGGAGCCCAAGTCTCCGGGGACCCCGAGGGACGTGGAAGCCGCGGACCGCCTGCTGCAGTTCACCTTGGGCTGGTTCGCCCACCCCATCTTCCGGAACGGAGACTACCCCGACGCCATGAAGTGGAAGGTGGGGAACCGGAGCGAGCTGCAGCACCTGGCCGCCTCCCGCCTGCCCAGCTTCACCGAGGAGGAGAAGCGGCTCATCCGCGGCACGGCCGACGTCTTCTGCCTCAACACCTACTCGGCCAGACTCGTGCAGCACGCGACGCCGGCTCTGCTGCCGCCCGCCTACCACGACGACCTGGAGCTGACGGAGGAGGAGGACCCCGCGTGGGCGGCCACGGCGATGAACAGAGCCGCGCCCTGGGGGCTGCGGAGGCTGCTGAACTGGATCAAGGAGGAGTACGGCGATGTCCCCATCTACATCACCGAGAACGGCGCGGGGCTGACGAGCTCAGACCTGGAAGACACGGACAGGATATTCTACCACAAGACCTACATCAATGAGGCGTTGAAGGGTAAACGCACCTCTTACAGAATCTCCCGCTGTCCCACTCGGCATAGGCCTGAAATTGTTTTTTAGGCTGCCTTAAAACCTCTTTTATGCCCTAACTCCCTAATTCCTTACCTATTTGAGGGTTTATATATATAGCACATCGAAAAAACCTGTTTGGGGGGAAAAAACCTATTTCTCTCTAAATATATGAATGTATGTTCATGAATCCCCAAAAGAATATTTTCATGGGTCATTTATTCATTACTGAGCGACTACTATGTGACAAGTTCTGTTCTAGGTCCTTGGAATGCTACAGGGAACAAAACATACTTTTCTGCCCTCGTGGAACTTACATTCTTGAGGGTTCTGTGCACCCCAGAACAAGAAACTGTTCTTCAGATTCATACTCTTGTGCTTAGCTTCTATAGTAGACTCAGGCTCTTGAACTCCAGACATAGCTCTTTACCTTAACACAAGAATTTGATTTCTGTCTTTCTTTTTTTTTTTTTTTTTTTTTTTGGTGGCACCGGGGATCAAACTCACAACCTTGCTCCTGCCAAGCAGGCACTTAAGCCACTGAGCCCTATTTTTTTTGAGACAGGGTCGCACTATGTAGCTCATGCCAGCCTTGCTCACGTAGCCCAAGCTGGCCTCGAACTCACAACGCTCCTCCTACCTCAGCCTCCCTAGTGTTGGGATTAAAAAGAATTTTGTTTCAAAAAGATCAATTACTAATGCTAGGGCTGGGAGTTTGGCTCAGTGACTCAAGTGCCTGTCTGACAGGCACGAGGTTGTGAGTTCAATCCCCAGTGCTGGAAAAAAGAAACAAAAAATTACTAATGCTTTCTGTAGGGTCATCAGAGCTAGCAGAAAGTAAGAGCAGCAGGGCGATCGTCTGCCTCTTGGGACGCCTCACGCCGTGTATAAGTTGACGGTTTGGGGCGGTTGCCTTGAGCTGAGCAGCTGGCACTGGCCTGGGCGCCCTGTGATCTTGCCTCCTGGGTAAAGCTCTCTCCTCCACTCCCTTTGGGATTTTCCCAGCCTACAGGCTCGATGGTGTAGACGTCCGAGGATATTCCGCTTGGTCTCTGATGGACAACTTTGAGTGGCTGCTGGGTTACACAGTCAAGTTTGGCCTGTACCATGTTAACTTTGAGGATGCGAACAGGCCTCGCACCGCAAGAGCCTCGGCCAGCTACTACACAGAGGTCATCACCAACAACGGCATGCCGCTGCCCAAGGAGGACGAGTTCCTGTATGGAGAGTTTCCCAAGGGCTTCATCTGGAGCGCAGCTTCTGCTGCCTATCAGGTGAGAAGTTCAGGGCCATTCAACACCACTTATTGCACACCTGCCTGCCTACCTACTGTGTGCCAGGCTTTGGGCTTGGTGCTGGGGAGCACAGGGTTGTGAGCAGGGGATTCTGGTAGACCACAGTGAGCTAGGGCTGTGCACTGGGTTCGGGGGAGTCTCTTCCTGGACTTTCCTGCTGCTTCACACCCTCGCACCTGGCAGAGCAGCCCAGGCAGGCATCTGCCAATGGAGCAGGGGCAGCCTGGGCAGAAACACTTGGGCGAAGGCATCACATGTCCAGTGGCTCTGCCGGATGCATTCACTCCTCACCCAGTCCTTCCAAGCAAGCAGTCACAGACATTTGCTAACTAAGAGTTACCTGGATAGGGTGGTGCGTACCTGTAATCCTGGCACTCTAGGAGGCCAAGGCAAAAAGGGCATAATTTCAAATCCAACCTGGACAATTTAGTGACTAAACACTTGATTTATCTCCAAATAAAAAATGATCTGGAGATGTAGTTCAGTGCACAGACTGGGTTCAGTCCTTAGCACTGAGAAAAGAGTTAACTAGCAATCAAACTGTTGGAAAAGTAGAAAAACTGTTCATGTGTCCTGGCCAGTAGACTCAAGAAAATCCCAGATGTTGGTCTTTCTAGCTGCTCTGGCTGACACCTGACATGAAAGATTCCTTTGAGGCAAATGGCAAGATTTCAAAGGCTGGATCCTGTTGCGTGTCAGGCAAACTGAGCCTTCTGTAGTAGGATTTCTTGATCTGGGCCTGACGGATATCATGGCGGGATAAGTCCTTGTCCTGTGGACTGCAGGACATTTATCAGCATCTGTGGCTTCTGCCTAATAGATGCCAGTCTATAGGTTACTCCCCCTGCAGGGACAGGCAGAAATGTCTCCAGACATTGCCAACTGTCCCTCTGGGGAAAAATGGCTTCAGTGTGAGAACCATTGCCCCAGAGGTTTACAGCTGGCCATAGGAAGGATTAGGGATTTCTTCTAGGCCTTGATTTTGTTTTTTGTTTTTAACTGGGAATGGAATTCAAGACCCTGTGCTTGCCAGGCAGGCGCTGTGCTGCTGAGCTATATCCCTGGCCTGTAGGCCTTGTTGAATTCATAAAACCCTGGCCACACAAGGGCAAGCAGGGTCTTGAGAATATTTTAGCCAACTCGCACCATGAATTTTTCCATTCAATCAGGCATATAATCCTCACCACCTGTGACAATGAATACCCTCATTATCAAAGTGTGGGGTATGAATTAAGAATGGAAGAGTCAGATGTCATGGCATACACCTGTAATCCTAGCTACTCAGGAGGCTGAGGCAAAAGGATTGCAAGTTCAAGGCCAGTCAGGCAACTTAGCAAGACTTTGTCTCAAAAAAAAAAAAAACAAAAAACAAAAAACTAGGGATGCAGCTTAGTGGTATAGCACCCCTGAGTTGGATCCCTAGGACCACAAAGGAAAAAAAAGACAAATGTGGGGTGCATTCCTGCATGTGGGATACTGAGACAGGATTGGAAGTTCAATGCCAGCCTGGGGTACATAGCGAGACTGTCTCAAAAACAGAACAAAAGGCCAGGATGAGAAGTGCTTACAGTGTGGGGTCCCTGACTAGAATGGTCACTGACCCCCTTGGGACAATGGGAGCTCCTGCCTTTCTCTAATGATCCCTGGCTTGCTTTAGCAATGAGCGACACTTAGAAACCATGGTCTGGATGTGAGGTGCACCCTGCTTCCAGGGTGTTATTGCTGTACTTCTAGGCCATTCGGGTGGCCAGAGCTAGGAAATGTGTGTACATACACATTTACATATATTACAAATGTGATACACATTTACATATATTTTTACATCCACCCATCTCTTTGTATATTTAAAACCATGAGTTCACACCTGCTATACCAATCCAACTTCATAGGATTAATGACAGCCTTCTCATTTTCTATATGTTTGGATTTTTTTTTCTTTTTTTTTTGAGACTGGGTCTTGCTATGTATTTCAGGCTGGCCTTGAACTTACTGTGTAGCTTAGGCTGACCTTGAACTTGTGGTGATCTTCCTGCCTCAGCCTCCCAAGTACTTACGAGGGATTACAGGCATGTGCCTCCATGCCTGGCTCCATTTTCCATATTCGTATCTCCTTTTTCCGGTGGTGAGACTCTACCTCCTACTATCTTCAATATAGTCTGTTTATTTAACTCTCCTGCTTTGCCTCATCACTTGACCCAGACAGCTCACTTGGTGGCTGCTCCTGCTGGCGCTGGACCCTGCCCCTCTCGCCGCCAACCCTGGGCATGTGCTCTTGATGAGAATGCTGGCACCGGCTTAGATGTGCGCAGTCTCACATCTTTCCATTTTTTAAAAAAAATTTTGCCAATCCCTGTGTGCGGTGCGTGGTGATGGGCCTCACCGCGGCCAGCTGGTACGAGCACCGAACACACCTTAATGCCGCACCCCTCCTTCCCCTCCTCTCCCCCCTCATTCTGTGTTTACTGAAGTCTGTGAAATCACAGAAACCATACCTATCAGACCACCTGAAGTGTGCGGGTAAGTATTTTCCAGTGGCTTGTGGTCATTTTATCTGCGGAATAGGTGGAAGGGGAGGAGGAGGGGTGAACAGAAACGGTGACAGATGTCCTGACTAGAAATTTCGCCTCCAAGCTGGGCGTGGTGGCGCACACCTTTAATCCCAGCACTCGGGAGGCTGAGGTAGGTGGAGTGCTGTGAGTTCGAGGCCAGCTTGGGCTACAACGTGAGCACAAGGCCAGCCTGAACTACATAGTGCAACCCTGTCTCAAAAAACTACGGCCGGGAGTTTGGCTCAGTGGCTTAAGGACCTGCCTGGTAGGCACAAGGTTATGAGTTCGATCCCCGGTGCCACAAAAAAAATAAGAAACGAAAGAAACTTTGCCTCCACATCTAGTGTCCTTGCGGTTGGGCTGAGGCCGGGGATGGCAGCAGGTGTAACATTTTTCAAATCTTTAGTGAGCACTGTTAACTGCCGGGGCAGAGGTGAAAGACCCGCTGGTTCGCCCCCCAGGTTTGGGGGAAGCCATGGCTCGTGCTCTCAGCCTAACGTGGCGTGACCGTGCCGCAGGGCAGAGCGGGCTGGGAGCGAGGGCCTGGAGACCCCTGGAGGAGGCGCTGCCGAGAACAGCCCCGACCCGGCCGGGCCCCCTGCGGGGAGGAACTGGGGTTTGGCCGAGTGACAGTGACTGCACCAGGCCGTGTTTTGTCCTCTTGAGGTCGAGGGCGCGTGGAGAGCCGACGGCAAAGGACTTAGTGTTTGGGACACACATTCTCACACGCCGCTGAAGATTGAAAACGACGACACCGGAGACGTGGCCTGCGACAGTTATCACAAGATCGCCGAGGACGTGGCCGCCCTGCGGGGCCTGGGGGTCTCCCATTACCGCTTTTCCATCTCCTGGCCCCGCGTCCTGCCTGACGGAACCACCGAGTACATCAACGAACCGGGCCTGAACTACTACGTGCGGCTCATTGACGCCCTGCTGGCGGCGGACATCAGGCCCCAGGTGAGGCCCGATGGCGGTGCGCACCCCGGGCCGAGTGGCGGCGGCCGCCCTGACCCGACTCCCTGACCGGACTCCCTGACCCCGCTCTCCCGCAGGTGACGCTGTACCACTGGGACCTCCCGCAGGCGCTGCAGGACGCGGGCGGCTGGGAGAACGAGACCATCGTGCCGCGCTTCCGGGACTACGCCGACCTGCTCTTCCGCAGGCTGGGGGACAAGGTGAAGTTCTGGATCACGCTGAACGAGCCCTACGTCGTCGCCTACCAGGGCTACGGCATTGGGGTGTTCGCTCCAGGTACGGGGGCCCCCACCTGACGTGCTGTGAGCGCTCGGGAACATGGCCGCCTTGGCAGCTTGCAGAGGTGAAATCCAGGCGGCACGGGAGGCGGCAGCTAGAGGGTCCCAGGGCAGCGCCCCGGAGACCCCGCCTCCCGCTCAGGCTGCAGGGATTTCCCTCCTGAGCCGCGTGCAGGACACAGAATCCACATCCCTGGGCCGGGGGGCCTCCCTCCTCTGCTCTCTGGCTGATCGGCCTGGGTGGGAAGCTCTGCGGGCGCGGGGTGGGAGCCGATGGACGTGGGAAAGGGCTCTTGGTCAGGCTGCTCGGGCCCACATCCTGCTTCTCACCCCACACTGTGCAGTAGCCCCCATCACTGAGTCACACGACCTGTGCCCACCTAGTGACAGCGACACCGCCTTGCCCACCCAGCGCCCGCCCTCCTATGTCCTACTGCGCGCGCCTCGCTAGGGAGCGTGTCCTGAGCCCGGCTGGGGTGACACACACTAAACATGCGATTTGTTACTTTTGTTAAATACAGAAATGGGGTTTGGCTCAGCGGCACAAGCGCCTGCCTAGCAAGCGCGAGGTCGTGAGTTCGATTCCCGGTAACCCCCACGCCCAAATGAATAAAACACAAAAATGTTTATTTCCCAGCAGGGTTTTGACTAGGGGCTTATGGAACTCTCTTTGCCCCTTGAAAGCCATCTGGCTTCTCTTTCCTCTGTTTCTAAGCCTATGAGGTAAACTCGTGTCCTTCTACGTGGTGATTCCTTGGGACCAAGCTGAGAAGAGGTGAGGAGAGACGGGCCTCGAACCCTCCCGAGCCGCGTCTCTCCCTGGGCCTTGCATCACCGTTTGAGCAACCGTTCCCGGGGTACCTGCTCTCCCAGAGTGCCCGCCTCACTGCTGCCTCAGCTTGTGACGGTCTCCAACCCCCACGGCACATGTGTTGTAGATATTTTGCCTGAGACATAGGGGCACAGAAGCCAACATTACCCAAGTGACTTCTCTCTGCCAGACACTATTTAGTTTCCTTCTTTTTAAAAATGTTGAACGGAGCCGGGCGTGGTGGCGCACGCCTTTAATCCCAGCACTCGGGAGGCTGAGGTAGGAGGAGCGTTGTGAGTTCGAGGCCAGCTTGGGCTACAATGCCAGCGCAAGGCCGACCTGAGCTACATAGTGCGACCCTGCCTCAAAAAACCAGGGCTGGGAGTTTGGCTCAGTGGCTTAAGCACCTGCCCTAGCAGGTGCAAGGTTGTGAGTTTGATCCCCGGTGCCGCAAAAAAAAAAAAAAAAAAAGTTGACCGGGTGTGACAGCGCATGCCTATAATCCCAGCACTCTAGAAAGACTGAGGCAGGAGGGTCACTGTGAGTTTGAGGCCAGCCTGGTCTACATAATGAGTTCACAGCCAGCATGAACTACATAGTGAGAGCCTGTCTCAAAAACACAAAAACAAAAAATGTCTAATGCATTTACAGAACATGGTTACATTCATCATGGGGAGTTGCTACATCTACATAACATGTTTTCTTTTTATTTCCCTTCTCCCTCTAGTTTTCTTCTCACAAGCACTATCTGCTGTCTGTACTAACATTAAGGAAAGGGGAGGGAAAAATTAAAAAAGCTAAAAGCCTATATTTCTGGACCAAAATGTGATCACCATCTAGCAGGAGGTAGTAGTCGAGGGTTTGAATTCTAGTTTGCCAGATGTCAAAATCTTTCACCCAGAGGGGACACTTGTAGGCAGGAAACTACTACTCTTAGCCAGGTTCCTTCTGTTGTCACCCACGTTTGCAGGAATCTCCAGCAGGCCCGGCACTGCTCCCTATACTGCTGGGCACAACCTGATAAAGGCGCACGCTGAGGCCTGGCATCTGTACAACGACATGTACCGTGCCAGCCAGGGCGGCATCATTTCCATAAGCATCAACAGTGACTGGGCCGAGCCCAGGAACCCCTCCAACCAGGAGGACGTGGAGGCCGCCAGGAGATACGTTCAGGTACGTTTTCCCCTCAGACTTTATTCCTGTCGTGGTCTGATGAAAACAGAATTAGGCTGAGAGTCAAGATCTGGGATGCAGGCTCTGCTCTGCTATTACTGGATTTGGTGAGCGTGGAACCACATAACTTTCTTTTCGTTCCTCATTTCTTTTGTGAACTGGAGATGTCTCACTCACCTCATAGGTTTACTGTAAAGTGATAAATTTTTAAGGGTTGGGTTTTAAGTATTGGAAAATTATTTGTACACATAGTCCTTAATGGATGTAACACAACTGACAGAAAGAAATCCCATCTCTTCAATCTCTCCGCTTTGACTCCCAGCTCATGGAGCTGGGCTGCACACTTCACCTCTAGATGTCACCGTTTCAATTGTTTGCTCCAGCCTAAGAATTTCTTAAATTGGGTAATTTAGATTCTGTGAACTTGGTACTGCATCTAATTTGTTAACTCCATGAGTTTGAAATAGGACATCTTTTAGTTATAGAATTTCATCCCTAGGACTAGACACACTACTAGTACTGAGCAGGTGTTGCTATAGCCCAGCTGTATTTCAACCTGGAATCAGACAGGAGGAGAGGAAGAGCCTCCTTCACAGGACGGCGTTTCTCTGGCCCCTGCTAGCGCCTCTCGGGGGCTGGCAGGCACACTCTTCCATGTTTTGGCATCTAGAAGTCTGCAGACTGTGGCACTTAGGCTCTCTTTGAGGGCCACCAAAGACGCTGGTTTGCCAAACTTCACAAGAGAGCTTGACAGGTGGTCAAATTAAAAAGTGCATTCTTCATTTCAGATTCACAAAATTGGTGAATTAGAACAGTAATTTTGCCCCTTTAGTCAAACCCAAAATTCAGGAAATTTTAGGCTTGTAGTATCATTAGATTAGCCGGGTGTGGTGGTGCACGCCTTTAATCCCAGCACTCGGGAGGCTGAGGTAGGAGGAGCGTTGTGAGTTGGAGGCTGGCTTGGGCTATGACTCGAGCACTAGGCTGACCTTAGCTACATAGTGTGACCCTGCCTCAAAAAACTAGGGCCGGGAGTTCGGCTCTGTGGCTTAAGCACCTGTCTGGCAGGCGTGAGGCTGTGAGTTCAATCCCGGTCCTGGTGCCACAAAAACAAACAAACAAACAAACAAAACTGAATAGTTTGTTTCTACGTTACGGCCTTAAAATTAACCCTTATAAGGCAACCTGGGCAGCAGGAAAACCATGCAACTGGGGCCTTCCCCAAATGTTCTGGTTGATACTCGGGTACTTTGCGGAGGAATGACGAGGACGGCATTCCGGCTGCTCTGTGGTGAGAGGGAATGGGGCCTGCAGGTTCCTGGCAGCCCCTTCCTCCTCTGCCCAGCCCTCCCAAAGGCGGCCAGAAAGTGGAGTGCCAGGGCCAGTGGTCACTCAAGCGTCCATCACTGAGAGGTGGTCCTGCCTGAAGAGCCGTGGTGCAGCGAAGCAGACCACACACAGGCGGAGAGGCTGGGGGCGCTGAGGCTGCACCACGCGAATGGCGGCCCGGAGAG